>DVWM01000483.1:0-10386 GCA_018235105.1 Junonia coenia | reverse complement strand
ACAATAACATATTGAAAAATATGTCATGTTACTATTTCTCGTCAAAACTAGCAAAAAACATCAGAACAACGCACAGGCTGAGATTGCTAACTATTTTGTGTATGTTTTGATATTGAGCTAAATTATAAGAATACGTGTTATATTAAGTAAGTCATAAGGCGGTTTGCTCAAACGCACATATGTACCTATATGGTAAGTTCGAGTACCTGCTAGTATTAGGTATAAAAACGTCACCGAGTAAATTCAGTACGTACTATACATAAGTTTACATAACTCGTGATAAGGGCACTTTGTTACACTCGTAAACAATATGTAACGAAATTTTGAGATGAGGCGCCGTTTATGCGCCGACACGACGGGATGACTCAGTAGTACTATCACGGATAATAAACAGACGTACGGGGTGCGAGCCCTCGAATTCAACTTGTCTCATATCGCAAGGGCAGGGTTACTTTATAATGGGAGCTGTACCACGTGTATTCATGAGATATACGTATAAAATTTACTTTTGAAACGTTATAAGTGCAACATTCTACGTAGAGCAACAGATTAGGCAAGCACTCATGTTGCCATAGCTGGGTATAGTAACAATATGTATTAAATTTTTTTTTAGCAAAACGTGGTCTGAGCCATGTTCGTTTAGAGAAGGACTTTTGTGCGTCACGAAACGATAGTAGTCCTCCAAGATTCCTAAACAGTCTATACCGAAAAACGCTTTTATTTTGTGAAGAATGAAAGTCTATCAGTCTATAATCAGCTAAGCTATTTTGATGGACTATTTGTCCTCCTACTCATAGTACTAATGTCTATAATGGTATAGTATTAAAGTCCATGAAATTAAATCAAATACATACATTTTCCCATAATTGCCCACGTTAAGCTTAAGTTAACCGTCGATAATGGCAAGCACATGTCGATTTCACAACGAATTACCTGAACAAGTTAAAAACTGTCCAGTCTTAAACTAACATTATTTTAGAGCTCGTTCCCATTTGTCGTCTCTCGTCGGATTTTAATAGATGTTCCAGTGGCGGAACATTTTATACGAAGCTGTTCACACTTTTCGTCCGGTTAAAAATCGTAGATGTGTACAGAAACGCCGACATCCGATTATTATAATCCGGATCCGACAGACGACAAGTGGGAACGTGCTCTTACATTATTACAATCACACATCGTTCACATCGTAGTCGGGCTTATTTTAGAAAATTAGTAACGTTTTAAATTACCGATACGTTTGATCGCGTTATGGGTTATGACGTAATGGTGAACACATTACCTATATAAAAATTTTCTACTAATGCAAGCTCGTTGTATAGTAGGTATAAATAAAAATATGCGTTTGAAAAGATGAAGAACGAAAATTTATTTTTACAATTTTTTTACCCTACTTTGGGTATATATTCAACATGGACGAAGATTAAGGAGCCCAAAAACTTCGATACAATGACGTCATTCGATTAAACGATTCCAAAGAAAAAAAGTCAAATAAAAAATAGGAATTAAACAGAATCCATCTCTCATCAATCTCGCGGTCGTATAAACATCTCGCGACGCTAAAACGACGAAAGGGCACAACCGGGAGATTCGACGTGACACGCTTGCGTCAGGGATTTTATGGAGCTCCGTAACCGTAACCGAAGCTATCGGATATCCGAAATAAAACTCTAACCTTACGGTAGTTTTATACCATAAACAAATCCGATATAAAAGTTTCAAATATTTCCGGATAATGGCGGAGACTAAGTGAAACTTTATTATAAAACTGGTTACACTTACAAAACAAACATTAAAGTGATCGTAATTGTCAAAAAATATCACTTGATTTTTAAATTTCCTTAAAAACAGAATATTCGTAATGGAAATAATCCGAAACTACCGATTAATCCGAAATAATTATTTATCCACATCCGTATCCGAAACTTGTACAACATTATTCCTACATCCGTATCCGTACCCGAAACTTCATATCCATACATCCCTAGCTTGCGTCACGTTGTGACGTAATTAATTACAGCGTTTTCACAAATCGCCCCCTGTTTCAGATGTTACGCAAGAGACGCGTGACACTATCTTAAGACCACTCCACACATGTGACAACGATCCGCTTACTGCCCATAAAGTAAACGTTATTTATAGTGACAAATTTTTATATGTCGTTAATCTAATACCCTAAATAACTTACTGATGTAGGAGTTTTACTTGTTTTTATTTGACTAATAAAACATAAATGATTAGTGTTAGTAAAGAGCGTTTCAAAATTGTAAATTTTCGTTACATAATATACGTAATAAATTGGTTTATATCCCAGTGTCTATTCGTCTTATATTTTATGGATAAATCGCTCAATCGATTTAAATGAAATTTCGTATGTAGATTGCTTAAATCCCTGAAAAAGTCATAAAGTTGGTACCTTCTGTAAAAATTCATGCTTAAAAAATCACTCACTAGTATTTATAATTGTAAAAACGGATTTTTACAAAATCGCATAGAGAACTAGTTTCTCTATTGAGGAAAAATACCAAAACCCTTTAAGTGTATATTAAGCTTTAAAATGACAAACTAGACTTAGATAAGTTATCATGTACTTGTACTGTTTGACATTCTCAGCATTATACTTACATAGAAAGGTAGGCGATAGCAACGTTATTATAATAGCGATAGGTGAAAATTTTAAGGTTTTAAGCATGGTTGCTTAAAACCTTAATTTTTTTGACATTATTAAAACTGGAAGCCTGTCTGTATTCGATAAAATCGACTATAAAACCATTTTAGCCAATATTGTATTATTACAAAAATAATTTGGATTTGTAAAAAAACCTATTGTACAACCTATTGTAATATAAAATAGCAACCCTTTAAGATGCTTACTTTAGCCGAAAACATGAACTAAATAAAAAAAAACAAGAAACTTATGTAAATTAAAGAGAATCTCTCGGTCATTTGATCTCACTTAAAACGACAATAAGTTAAATAAACCAATATTCGAGTATTGTTAATTTAAATAATGATAAACAAAGATAAATGCACGTGCTTGAGCGGTTATTAAATTCTTATCCGCAATATTTTATTGCAATAATTTATGTATATTTGCATGTATCTCATAAAGGCGTCGCTCATGCACGTGTTTCATCATTTTTAGGTGAAATTGTCGACGATACCGGCGTACTAAATCTGAACGTGGAAGCTCGTATAGAAAACGCGAAAAAATTGAAAGATGCAGACGCTATAAAGGCGAAAAAGAAGAACGCGAGTATTTTACTCGAGAACTCCAGGATTTGCCCGTTTAGATGGATGAAGAATTTGTACTTGTGTTTTTACTGCGACCAGCAGTTTACCGACCCGGCTGTGCTGCGGCACCACAATAATTACGATCATGAATCTCAATCGTTATCCCAAATAAAGACTGTATTATCTAGACTTAAGAAACATGAATTAGTAAAAGCAGACATATCGGACTTGAGTTGCAAACTATGTAGTTCAGAAATCTATAAATTCGACGATTTGAAAAGACATTTAATAGATAAACATAGTGCCAATTTAGATATAACTTCGCAGGATGGCGTTCTGCCGTTCAAAATAACGAAGAATAACTTCCCATGTGCCATTTGTGACGAAAAGTTCGATGAATTTAAAACTCTCAATCACCACATGAATACACACTATCAGAATTTTATATGCGAACAATGTGGATCGGGTTTTATAACTCCGGATCGTCTACGGACTCATGCGTTTTCGCACGAAACTGGTGCTTTCGCCTGTCAAATTTGTGATAAAGTATTTCGTTCAATGAACGCGAAAAACGAGCACTATGCTACAGTGCATAAGAAAGTCAAGCGACATCGATGCCCATACTGCCCTGAAACGTTCAGAAATTACTTCCAAAGGAATAAACATATATCAACGATACATGGAATGAAGTTAAAGGAGTTTAAGTGCTCGTTGTGTCCGAAAGTGTTTACTTCAAGCGGCAAAATAGGAGTACATGTCCGAACAGTACATTTGAAAATGAAAAGACATGCGTGCGATGTGTGTGAATGGAAGTTTTATTCCAAATCTGAATTAAAAGAACACATGGTTAGACACGGTGGCGAAAGAAAATTTCAGTGTAATATTTGCAAAAAAGCCTACGCTAGGAAATATACTTTGAGAGAGCATATGAGAATTCATGAGAATGATAGGCGATTCGTCTGCACTATTTGCGGTGGATCGTTCGTCCAGAAATGTAGTTTAAAGCATCACGTCAAAGTAAACCATCCATCTGTTAAGACTGATGAATACCAAAATCTGGTATCTTGAGATTTACTTGTTAGGTATATTGTCTTCCTTTATCATTGTCTTTACATTTCGTTTTATCGATTTGTCCAATTTGACTTCAAGTTTGTTATGAATCTTTTAACAAGGTTACTGTATGTTTATCTGTAAATGTTTTTTATCTAGATTAAAACAAGCATTATCAAGATGTATACAGTTGGGTATGGACTAATGTGCACCTAATTATAACACCTAAATCACTGCATGTTCAAGATAATGGGGAGAAAGTACAAAGAATTTGTTTCTGTTTTTAGGAATGGACTCTATATCGACGCCAGCAAAACGGATAGTACCACTGTTTCAAGTGGCTTATGATCGGAGCCTTTGCAAACCTTTGGGGACCGTGACAGCTTTCCGAAAATTACGCCTTAAAAACAAGCCTAAAATGCCGTCTCCTCCTGCTGTTGGAAATTATACATCTCGTAGCCCGTCGCCCGCTTCATTAGGACAAAGAAGCCCTTCGCCACCTAAAGTTCCAACCCCTGTTGTACCCACGCCGAAAGTGATAAAAAAGCAGGCGGATTATCGTCAAAATGCATTAACTGTCTTTGAATACTCAACTGTATATCCATTTATTTACGGAAACAATAAATTTAAATGCTTTATCTGCTCTCAGCCTTTTCTCGAAACTGCTCTTTTAAGGCAGCATATGAATGAAAATCATACATTTTCTCCTATAAAGAGGTTACTAAACAATCGAAGGGAGAATGTTCTAAAAGTTGATGTAGGCGAAATCATGTGTAAATTATGTTCAGTGAAGCCGAAAGATTTTCTGCAACTGAAATTCCATTTAAAAGAAGATCATCAGAAACCTATAGACCCAGATTTACAGGATAACATGATACCTTTCAAGTTAGAAGAAGAAGACGGTTCTTACAAATGCGTTATATGCGATCAAATATTCATAAAAGTGAGAATTCTCGTTATTCATATGAGCGTACATTTTAATAATTATAGCTGTGAAATTTGTGGATCAGGATTTATGACGTTGCGACTTCTGAAAAAACATTTGGAAGTTCATGAAACCGGCAGCTATCCGTGTGATAGATGTAATAAAGTTTTTAGTACGACTCATAAGAGGTCTCTGCATATACGAGGTGTCCATCTCAAACAGTATCCTCGTCGTTGTCCGATATGTCCAGAACGCTTTAACTCGAATTATAGAAGAACGATTCATCTCCAAGATGTGCATAATCAGTCGACTAGGGTCCACAAATGTGAGACATGCGGCCGCGGCTTCAATTTAAAGTACCATTTGATTTGCCACACTCGATCAGTACATTTGCAGGAGCGAAACCACCAGTGCAAAGTTTGTTTACAAAGGTTTTGCAATAAGGAAACGTTGAAACGACATATGGTTATTCATACCGGTGAAAAAAATTATAAATGTGAAATGTGTGGCATGGCATTCCTACGCAGAAAGAATTTAAAAGACCATTTGAGATTACACGAAGTAGTTTAAAATATAATGTAAATTGTGTTTGTGGTGAATTGATTTTTGTAGGATTGTCTTCAGTTGCGACTGTAACTACTAAATTAATAACTATTGTCAAAAATGACTTCAAATATGTCGTAAAGTGTGTATTTGTTTTTATGATTAAATTTTAATTTAATTGGTATGTAATTTGAATTTGTGTATTGAAGAATTTAGTTTAATGATTAAACGATCAATGTCGTTGAAACCACTCACTGCTGAAATAGATTATTTATATAATGTATTTTTTTATTTTGAACAATAAATTTTTATGTTCAAGTTTGTTTTTATTTTACTCAAAAACTCCCTTTTTAAAAACAAAAACAATCAAGTTAGTACAATGACAACCCCATTCTTCTTTTTTAGGAATCATCGTAGAAACAGATTCATCGATCTTGTTAAAGGATGACGACGGAAATGAAATAAAACTTAAACTTCTTAAGAATCCAATTAATATTGACAGTCTTATTTGTGAATACGAAGATGATACAAAAGTATCAACAAAGTGTGATAAAATACCAGAAGCAAAATTAAACGTATCACGAAAAACAAAAAGTACAATGGAAAATTTAAATACCATTTCCGTGTTAAAAGAACCTTTACCACTGAATGATATAACAGATGCAAAATCCAGCACAAAATCTGTTGTGTATAATGTCAAAACTGTTAAAGGTAGACAATACGGTAACTTGAAAAAGAGAAATTCTTTAGATTATCATACTTGGAAGCAAAATGCGATAACTCTCATAGAATTTTCAACAGTAAATCCTTTTATTCACGCCGGCAACAAGTATAAATGTTTTGTGTGTGCTAAAGCTTTCTTACAGGCAGCACATTTGCGAGAACATTCATCTGTTTATCATGCTGTTAAGGATTTTAGACAAGAACTAAGTAACAGAGTCCGAGATAAAAATCTAAAAGTAGACGTAACGTTTATGAAATGCAAGATTTGTCAAGCAGTATTTTCTAATATTCAACATTTAAAAGTTCACCTAAAACATCACGGAAAGAAGATTGATCCTGATTTTCAGGACAATATAATCCCATTTAAATTAGGAGGGGAAAATTTCGAGTGCCAAATATGCAATGAGACGTACCACAAATTACGTTTACTGATAATCCACATGAGCAAGCATTTTAATAACTACAGCTGCGAAATATGTGGCTCCGTTTTTATTTCCTTGCATCTGCTGAAAAGGCATTTACAAACGCACAAAGTGGGTAATTATCCCTGTGAAGTATGTGACAAAGTTTTTAGTAATTCAGCTAAGAGGACAATGCATATGAGAGGAGTTCATTTAAAACAATATCCACGAACGTGTCCAATATGTCCAGAAAGATTCAACTCTAACTACCAGCGTACAAAACATTTAAGGATTGTCCATAATCAAAATTCTGAACTGTACAGATGCGAAACTTGTGGCAGGGAATATGATCTGAAGTATCAGTTATTGGTGCATATAAGATCTGTTCATATGCAGGAGAGGAATCAAGAGTGTGGCATATGTCATTCGCGATTTTTCTCCAAGTATTGTTTGTCCAGACATATGGTGATACATACGGGAGATAAAAATTTTAAATGTGAGATCTGTGGAAAAGCTTACGCTAGAAATAAAAATCTGAAGGAGCATATGAAGTCTCATGAGGTGGGAGAAGTGCCACCGATATGTGGAGGAGATTATAGCGATCGTACTGATTTAGCCGCGCATCTAAACAGTTCCCATGGAGTACTTGACTGATTTTTAATAAACCTTGTATATCCTAAGGTCAATTTTAGTCTTATTATATTTCCAATATTATGTTTATTAATTTCATTATCATACAAGTCAGATTTTCTAAAATTAGAAATAAAAATTGTAAAATCACACAGAGACACTAGGTTAGTATCGTTTTCATAGTTTCTGCATCGTCTTGTAGTGAGCTCTAGGAAGGAATTCTAAAGAAGTCCCTTTTGTTTTCAGCGATACCGGGCACTCAGCGACCGACGCCACGGACAAGCATATGGCAAATGACAATATACGAAAGACTAAATGCCGCGACCTTTCTAGAAACGACCACAATCAAACCATTCTTTTATCAACAAGCAAACTTTAAGTGCTTTTATTGCACTGAAGTTTTTCCTGAAATCCATTCAGTACTGCAACACACGGCTTTTCATCCCGTTCCGGATAGATCTAGCCTTCTCAAACAATATTTGAGGAAAGGAAAACGTGTGATCAAAGTCGATATATCTAATTTAAGATGCAAGTTGTGTGAGCTGAAATTTTCAGATCTCGATGATATTAGAAAGCATTTGATAGCCGTACACAAAAAAGAATTTAATTCTGCTGGAAATGGACTCATGGCTTACGATTTAAGTACGAACAACGGTGTTCTTTCTTGTCATAAATGTGGAAAGACGTTCAACTCGTTCTTCTTGCTAAACAGACATATGAATGCTCACTTCAGTGTCGTTTGTGAAACTTGTGGACTCGGATTTATTTCACACCAGCGTTTGATCAACCATAGGATAGTTCACCAGAATGGCGTGCACAAATGCGACAAGTGCCAAGATGTATTCCCGACGAAATTGAAATTGAGGTACCACATATTCAAAAAACACGAAATGACGAATGCTAAGCGGGTGAAACCGTTAAAATGTCCGCACTGTTTGGAAAGATTTTCGGAGCATTATCGGAAAATGACGCATTTGAAAGAAGCGCATGGAATTACTTTTACGTTTGAGTGTCAGGTTTGCAAAGCGGTTTTTCCCACTCGCAGAGCCTTGACCGAGCACACGACTAAACAACACACCCAGAAGATACAATGTAAGGTTTGTGGAAAATGTTTCGGGACAAAATCGCTCCTAAAGATGCATGCTCGTGGACATACTGGTGAAAGAAATTTCTTTTGCAGTGTGTGCCAGAAAGCGTACATGCATGAACGAACGCTACGTCAACATATGAGGGTCCATGGACCAGTTTTAAAGTTCACGTGTTGTGAGTGTGGCAGTGGTTTTCATAATCGTAACGATTACAATAAGCACATGAAACAGTGGCATCCCCAGTGGCAGTTTCGGACAATAGTTAAAAATTTTGGATCTGAAGTTGTAAATTGATATGTATTGTACAAATATTTGATGCATTTAAACGGGTTAGTGGTAATATATGTGTGATTAAATTTTGTGATATAATACTGCTATTTTTATTTTACCTACTTATTATTTAACTTTAATTAAAAGTTTCTAGGAGCTGTTCTGCTGTTTTTTTTCTATTTTAGTAAATTACATGTTCACATTACATTTATTTTATTAATATTTATAGAGTGTTATTAATTTTGCCAAGATTTATTTTATGGATAATCTTAGAATCAATTTCCATGTATCTTTAATTTATTGATAAGAATTATTTTAACTGGACAATTATTCGTAAAATATCGACAATAATATTAACGAAAAAATAAAATAAAACAGTGAATATCAGGGTTAAAAATTTAACTTGGACATTTTGCATTCTCAGGACCGAAATCTTCAGGGCGTCAAAAAGTTCTTACAAGCATTTGGGAGATGACACTGTCTGAGAGACAAAACGCCGCGATTTTACTCGAAAATACTACCATGCGGCCATTTATTTACTGTCGATATTTCTTCAAATGCTTCTTCTGTTCCGAACAGTATTCCGAAATAAATGCTCTCTTAAAACATAGTTCTACCCATGAAATGCCAGAAGTTGGGATAATCCTCAAAGATCTTTTACCGAAAGGAAAACGTACTGTCAAAGTTGATATTTCCGATTTAAAGTGCAAAATATGCAGTAAATCCTCCGCCAATGTCGACCAAATAAGAAAACATTTAGAAATCGACCATAGTAAACTATTTACAAAATCTGGTAATGGCGTTGTTGCTTACAACTTAAGTTCCGAAGATGGGCAATTGTCTTGCCACATTTGTAAGAAGATTTTCCAAACATTTATACTACTAAATCGTCACATGAACGTACATTTTAGTAACGCTGTTTGCGAAACTTGTGGCGCTGGTTTCATGACGCATCAAAGATTGATTCAGCATAAAGAAATACACTCGCCTGGTGGATACCCATGCAACCGATGCAAAAAAGTATACACCACGCATTCTAACCTAAAATACCATATAGAGAAGACCCATGAAGGCGCAACGAAGATGAGAATGCTTAGATGCCCCCACTGTCCAGAAAGATTCAGTGAACATTTTAGAAAGTTAAAACATTTAAAGGAAATTCATGGAATAACCTTTACCTATACTTGTGACGTATGCAAATCCACCTTTCCAAGTCGTAGAGCCCTCACTGCGCATACCAATAAATTTCACACGCTGAAAACGCTTTGTAATATCTGTAAAAAGACTTTTAGTTGCGTTTCAACTCTCAAGAAACATATGGTCTCTCATTCTGGAGAAAAGAACTTTGTGTGTGGACTTTGCAAAAAATCTTATGGACATGAGAAGAGCTTGAAAAAACATATGAGACAACATATGCATGGAGAAAGTAATAAGGTCTTTAACATCGTCAGTAGAAACGATTTCAACAAGCATGTTAAAGATTGGCATCCCAATCTGATGTTTTAGTTCATCTGTAAATTAAACT
>DVWM01000482.1:0-10386 GCA_018235105.1 Junonia coenia | reverse complement strand
AAACTATAATATAAAAAAATATATATAATAATATAAAAAGTCAAAGCGTGGTTACTGGCTGTGTGTCTTGCGACGCCTCGGAAGGTTTTATTTGCATTGCCAGTGTTACAGCGCCATCCATCAACGTCTGACTGAACTAATTGCAGTTCATTCCCATATTTTTTTTTATCTGTAATAAGCATCGCGTACTTATTGTTTCTTCATGCAATAGTGACAGGAAATGATGTTTTATTGCAAATTGATTTTAATAGTACTCGCAGCTCTATTCTGTTAGATTATTTTTTTTACACCGTTGGTTTTAATAAAATTAATAAAGTTATGAATTATTAATCAGTGAAAAATGGTTGCGGTTTTATTTATATACTTAATACAGTAATATAGTCATTACTCAGTTCTGCTTGATATGTTTTTGATGAAGTTGTTTGTTTAGTGGTTGTTTAACTTAAGGTTCTGTAAGTCTGGTATATATATAATTACATCATTAGATACTAGATTATTTTAATATGTGTTAGTCAATCATTTTTATAACGATTAATCAAGTACGTAACCAAAATATCCATTATATCACAACCATTTCCAATGCACAAAAGTACGTATAAAACTGAAAAGGAGAGCACTTTGTGCATGTCTCTTTCTGATATGATTTAATTTCAATTTGAAACAACATTACAAAAAACATTTACAAAACAGATAGGAAGTCTCTTTGATTTCGTGAAAAGACAAAAGACTGTAATGTTAGGTTTTTTGAAATGAAAAACGATTTTTCTCTAAGACGGCAACATAGCGGCAAAGGAGACTTTTGATAAACATTTTGTTATTGATTATAAAAGAATTTAGTAAGTCGTATGACGTGGCGTGACGCAGGCGTCGATTACGATGTACGCGATGTAATCTCGGGCTTGATGTGTCAATCCGGAGCCGATACTATCGCGATAGCTCCTATTGGGCAACCGCAGCGCTTTGTTAACCTAACGGATTTAGAAAATTCGGCCCATACTGTTATCAGCCTCGCCTCGCTTAGCTGTCATTTTTATTGACGTAATATTGAGCAATTAGATTGAAGTTTGTTTATCGTTAACATCGGACGGGACAGTAATCGAAAATTGTTTGATCATCCAAGCAAGAGTCATACAAATTGAGTGTAACTTGCATTGTTGATTTTAAGAACACAAAGGATGTTCCTAGTTGGTTTTCTTGTTTTGAGTAATAGAATCGTTTTTTAATAAATTATACGTCGATTTTTCGAAAACTTGTAAAAGGTTTCGCGAAGGTATTCATATAATTTGAGATACAAAATGATCCTAACACGTTATTTATTTTTCATTTCCGACATTAGCACATTAACCTGAAACAAAACTTCATGAAATGGGAATAGGTTTATCCGTAAATTTTACTTACCTACTAATAATTTAAGGGTTCAACCTTTATTTCCAACACCCCTCATATAAAACTACATAAAACCCTTAATATCTACACAGCACACTTGTAAAACGACCGCTATATTATTGTTCAGCTGAAACTGCCTCGGTGTGAGTGAACACGATGAAAATCTTTATTTTCACGCTCTATCTCTCTTTATCTAATCGCTTCGGTCTGATAAGGACGGAGCGCCGGAAAAACTGGTGCGGGGCGAGGGGTAAAGGCTACATCGATTCCGCGCTTTCACTGCTAGGGGCCGTGTAAACCTTTAAAAACAGTACTCCCGCCACGCGATTGTGATCTCTCGGCACATTAGTATAAGAAAGAAATTTCACTAGTGAGAGGTCTACGGTAAATGGATTGCCTCCCCCTTGGGGTTCTCATAGTGGGATCTAGATGACGTAGATATGCTGATACGCGGCTATGTGTGCATGATGTGCTCGAAAGAGGTTCGTCTGTGTGTAGACAAGTAGGTTTGTGTTTTCCGGCTTCGAAGTTATATGGATGTAGTACAGGGACGCTTCCGATGGGTTAAATTTCGCCAGTGTTTGCAAATATATGAGGGGCTGTAGGTAACCATCCCTTTTTGTAATATAATTTTATGTTTGAGTGTAGATAGGCGGATAGATTAGGGAAGACGGAGGCTGTGATTTGATTTGATTAGGAGGTGTTTGCAGTAGGGTCGGGGAAGATAAGGCTGATTGGATCGCGAGAAAGCGGGGAGGGTGGTCTTTATAGAAATATGTTTTTAATGTGGGTAGCTTATTGAATTAGACTTTGAGTGAGTTCGAATGACGCTAATCCGTTTGGCGTGTTGGTTGGTAAGTTGGTAATTAAACATGTATTCATTGACTTAATGAAATTATTGCTTTCGAATATGTTTTCTTATCTATTCACAGCCATACAATGTGTACTTGTATTTTGTGTTAGGGTTTTCTGTATAAACAGCGAAACGTTACTGTGTGTGTTAAAAAAAATGGTTTAAATTCAAATTTGCAATTTGCTCAAATTGTCCACTCTTGAGGACAGTATTGTGTCTATTATAATCAGTAAATTCCGTACAGAATGACAACAATGGAGCTGTTTTTGTTCACGTCAAAGCACAAAAGAAGCCCTGATTTTGTCATTGCGCCCGTTCCTTTGAGTTTCCACTACACTGAAAATTAAAGTACTGCCATAACAATATGCGCTGGATTTAGTCTGTTTGTTTGTGTACAGCATCTTTTTATCTTTGTCGGCGTGTTTTCTGTTTGATAGTTATTTTTAGAAGCCTGCGCGATATCGATCGCGGCGGAATGCTGTTGACAGTGAAATGGGTATAACAATTAATAAAACTCTTCGGTGTCGGGTACAAGTGTCCGCGTGCTTAAGATTTTATTCATCCTCCTCGGGAATGCGAAGTGTTCTCCTAAGTTTAATTATGGTCCAACCTTTCACTGCGCTCTCGTCGTGACTGAGACGAATAAAAATAATTTCACTCATAAAATTTACGATGTTTTTCAACCGTTTCAGTGTTTGAGGAGCGAAAGTAATTCGGTCATAAAATTACGACTAAACAGCCGTTTTTCCATGGAAATAAAAGCGCCCCCACGATCGGTTGACTTCTGTAATCGGCTTAGCCGTACCCCTCCGATTTAGACGCGTCCCCCTGGGACCAGTGATGCAGCGGGTGTTATAGCTTGATGAGAAAATCTTATCTGCAGATTATAAAATCGGTTTCGCGTAATTGAGTCATAAACCCTAAAGTTAATTTTTGGTCCGCTTTATGTGAGAGTTCGGCGAGTTGGCGGAGGCTGAAAGATGAAATTTAATTTTTTTTATGAAATGATTCAGATGTACTGTACTTAAGTCATTCTTTGATACGAAGAAAAAGTTTCGGTTGTTCGCTCGGCTAATATGGCGAGCTCTAATCTTATTCAAGCACAAAGGAGATGCCATGACGAGGCGAATATTGACGCAAACCATTTAATATTTAGGTATTCCAATACGCAGCTGTACCGACGTGAACAACGAGTTTGAACTAATATTTCTTTTATATTTTTCTAGTTTTTGTTGATTAATGGAATATCCAATACATTATTATCAATCGGGTTTAATTCGCTATTTGCATTACGGGCGTTTGACAAGCGTATATTTATGATAATTGAAGCATAGACATACTTTACGTAATCTTGAGGTCACGACTATTGTGTTATTAAAATATTATTCATTACAAGAACATTAATAGCCGTTCAGAATGGAATAAATGTCGAGCGTTGTTTACGCGTTTAGGTATTACTGTTTGTTTTTCGAGCTCGTCAGTACCCGAGAACGATACAGTCACTTACAATATTAAAACGGACAATACGCCGGTGCGGTCACGATAATCTTGGTAGTATTCGATTCTAGTTACCGAGAATCGATCCGAGTCGACGTTCCGAATAGTTCGTTGGTAATATTTTACGACCTCGATACTTTTTGTTCGATAAATGACATGACAAATTAATGGATTTATTATGAGTCGGATTGCGCGGCTCGTTTTATTTTCGTGTCGGTTTAGGACGAATGCATTTTTAATTGAGTGAGGCACTTTTGTGGACTGTATAAAACGGCCACCGCATGCCGTGGATATTTTTTTTGTTTGATTGACGTGTAGTAATGGGCAGGTGCGTAAGAAGGGCCGACGATAGCTACTCGCTTTTTCGACTTCATGTTCAAATGTTCACTTTTTGTCGGTCGTTCCGTTTTGCGACCTGCTTTTGTCGTATGGCGATTGTTTTATATTTAATGTGGTTGTAAATTTGCATGTGTCTTAACTGTTATAAATTATTATTTATGATTTTTTCGATGAAAATTTTAATTGTAATCTATAACCTCTGCTTTTTGTCACGACTATTCATTATTCCAAATTTACCTACTGGTATTATTGAGTTGAGAATACGTATTACGTGCCTATATTATGGCATTCAAGGGTTTCATTATCATCATTTACGAGTATTACCTTATTAACAAGTACTTGGTCGTGTTCAAACCTTTACACCCTATGTTCAAACTTACCTCAAATTAACAATGACTTAATGAGCAAAAAACTTGGTCGTATTCCCTTACCTTTACACTCTATGTCCAAACTTACCTTCCTCAACAATAACTAAGACAATTTTTCCTACTTCCAGTCGTTGCAAAGTGCGGCTCGGCGCGCGGGCACGTCGTGTGCTAACTGCAAGACGACAACCACGACGCTGTGGCGACGCAACCAGAACGGCGAGCCGGTGTGCAATGCGTGCGGGCTCTACTACAAACTACATAATGTGAGTTATTTGTTTTTAAATTGATGTATTATTCCTTTAGAAGAGTTAGCTTTAGTTTGAAATGATTTGAACTTAAGGTATTATTTCTATAGGTCTATTAGGTATGGGTAGTTGCTCAATCAAGGGTATGAAATTTCGGCGAGGAAGTTATTCTTTTGGATACGTTCTTTTAGGTTACGACTAGCACAATTATAACAATAAATGAATATACTCTTCCTAGCTGGATGGAATATTAGCAATTAAATATGTCAAACAATCATTTCTAATTTTGTGTGTGTAAGGTTGTGTAAAATTTCATAATACTTATTTACCTTTTTTATTGATCGTGCATTTAAGACCTTCCGTTTCTTTAGGTAGAGCATGATATTATATTAACATAGGTATTATAAACTAGCTTTACCAGTAGTGATGTCTGGCTTAAATGTCAAATATAGATCCTATAGTCAAGAGGATTTAAAAATTTAAAATACAATCTTTGATTAGCGTTCACGCCCTGCACAAAAATATTCTTCTTTGCTTTACGATTACGAACCCTTGATGTCAAATGTGAAAGTCTTAAAAACTTTATAAACGCTCTAGTAAATATAATTCAAAAGTATTAACAAAACATTAAGTCCCCTCCATCCCTTCTCCCAAGGGCCAGTAATCCCTCAGGATGATTTGACTGAATCTCAGCGTCGCTCGGGGTCCACTCCCTGTAGGGAGTAACGTGTCATAACACCCATACAATTGTGTCAAGTTAAAACGAATGATTCCGATGACATTGCTAATACTTCGCGGTCATTAAATGTCACGATTTTTTAGATCCCACGTTCAGTTTAATCGAGCAACATAGGGTTACAAACTTTCCTTGTTTGTTTTTAAGTGTACACTAAAATAAGTGCATGCTTGAGTTTTTTTTAAAGACGCATTTGACCTTTTCGTCAGCCGATGTTATTGCTCTCGAACGTATTCCGAGTATTCGTACAAGTAACTGTATTTGTTATTGCTAAAACAATTCTCACGACTCTCACAACCCCGACATAAACGCCCTTATACGTTCGCTCAGTTGTACATTCGAAAAAGAACAAACGTAACGGAATGGAGCGCTACAATGACAAGAATTAACAGTCAAAGCGACCCCACGAATACTTGAGATTTTTTGTTGTAATGTATACTTTATTGCCGCTACGAGTATCCGAGTTGCTATATTGTTTGGTCTAATTATTCGTAAACAGCGACAAAAGAGACTGCCACTTCAGAAGTTGAAGGTATAATGACGGGAGCACAATACGGGAACGAACCAGTAGCGATGTCAAGACTCGAGGAACGCCTTCTCATACATATTTATAGAGATCTTGTAAACATTCGTTGGCCCCTTGGCCTTCGGAGCGAGCTCATTTATCAATCATACATAAAAATGTGAGAATCTAGTTTCGTGGAAACAAGTTGAATCCGTTTGCAAGATAAATGCCTTCGGGTTACCGAGAATTTATTGAAATGTGCATTTATTTGCATTTATATTATGGAGGATTACGTACGGGCTAATTAAGCTGAGATTGTGGAGATAACGAGTCAATTAGGCTTACGATTTAGATACAATTTTAAGTTTTACGTATTTATCTATAAAAAGTTTTGGTTATAGTATAAAAGATCGGCACGGCAAAGGGACATTTGAGTAACAATGCGTAAGTAAATACAGTATAATGTAGGGCCGGCTCGCGATCGATTTCACTCAAAAAACGCAATTCATACAATAAAGCACGGGCCCATTGTGATGCGGCTCCGTCACCAGCCGCCCGCACCGTAACTTGTCGATCTTGATACTATTTCCTTTCCAAAACGTTTTAAAGTATCAAAATTTCGTGTAAACCTTAAAGAGTATTATCTAATTAATTATGTGTGGTAATGCTTTTTAAATTAATAACGGTTGGTTCATCTTTAATCATAAAGCATCTATACTACATTGTTCTATTACTAATAATTGTTGTAGATAAATCTACTAACATAAATAATAATAACAAAATGTTTTGTTATTTGAAAATAAGTATTGAGTATCAAAACTGTTAACACTCGCTACACATCTCAAAACACGAGTGTTTACTCTAAACACGCCTCTTAAGCTACAATCGGGGCCGCTAAAATTGCCCTCATTAACACTATACTACAAAAGCAACGATCACGGTCCTTCGGTCGCACTAAACGCGCTCTTGTATTATTGTTTTTAATAAAAACATTTTATTGGCCCTTTGTGATACATTGCCTGTTTGTTGACTTGATTGATATGGGAAACATTCTTGTAAAGATATGAATGATGACTTTCAAGATTCGAAAAATCTTTAATATAAATCTTACGTAATTTTGAGAGCAAGATACTGTAAGAAAGAGGTATTTCCTTCAAATACATCTTTATGCATACAAACTCAAAACTCAAACTCAAAATATGCTTTATTCAAGTTGGCTTTGGGAGCTCTTTTGAATCGTCAGTTTATTTTTTTTTAATCTACCGCCGGTTCGGAAGGTAGATACTAGCCGAGAAGAACCGGCAAGAAACTCGACTGTTACTCTTTTCAAGTCCATACAAGTTACAAAGGTTTGTCAAATACAATTTGCTTTATATATCTTGCCAGAAAGACAACGAGCATTATGTCCACGCGTTTACATCATTCATATAATCCTTTACTGTATAATATGCTTTATTAATTAATGTTTTTTAACGTAGGTTTTAAATTTAGAAAGTGGCAACTGTAAAATCTTTTGCGGGATCTTATTATAGATACGGATACCAAGCCCCAGGAAAGACTTGTTTACTTTGTGGAGTCTAAAACTAGGTGTAGGTAACATATATATGTAATAAATTCAAATGACATACAAAATTATAATTTACAAGTAATAAATACGTCGTTATATACATAGTTGTTACATAATTTTACGTAATTTCAATCATGCGTAATAACTATGCAATTATTTTTTTCTCAATGACAAGAGCTTTTTAATAAAAGTCCATTTAAAAGCTCCACGGGTTCCAATTGAATGTAGCTAATCTAAAATAAATTATTTATTTGGGCAACCACAATAGTTTGGTAATAGGATTATAGGAGGTTCGTGGGTTCGATTCTAGTCTACGTGCCCAGTGGAACTTATATTAAGTCATCAAGCTATTATGAACCTTGATTTTTTGATGATAAATGTTAATTTTCTTCACCACACGAGGCGCCTACCAACCGCAATACGTAACAAAGAGCCTACCCGTCTGTCTGTGGCTTTTTATAAATTTGTTTATTTAATTTATCACGCTCGTTTATACGCTACTTCCTTCGATTTATACGCGATTAGCTTTTTGTGGCTTATAACAATTTTTTTTTTCAACAAACCATTCAAGCATTCGATTATCTAGTCCAGTTTTTTGGCATCTTCCGTTGCTATGCCATATAACGACATTTGTGTGATAAAACAAATACTACCTAATTAAGTATGTTTTTTCTATGGGAACCAATTATATTTCGCATGAAATATTGAACTAATTTTATTATTCGATACGATATTACGATTGAGAAATACGCTGAACGAATTGTACAATAAATAATTAGCATTATTAACGAGCTTCGCAACAAACCCATCCTTATACGTTTCAGTATAAAATACCAAACAAATTAAGTTCTAACAACACATCAGCCGTTTCGTAACTAGATCGTAACGTTAAGTGCCTCCCATACAAAAGTATTGGATTACCAGGTTGCATTGAAGCTAGAGAGAGAGCGCCCATAATAACAGCTCAAATGATACATTTCGAATACAATGGGGCGATCAATTCAATTTTTGAATTGAGAACGCTCTCCTAGTCTTTTTTTATTTCGTCTAAAGTGCTGTTTTGTTCAGCCAACATCCGAGGGAATCTGACAGTCACTGTTTTTCTTTTGCATTAGATTTAAATGTAGGTTTATAAATACGAAGTGATCCTTTGATTTTTTTATACCACTTAAAATGACGAAGTTTTTTTATTTTATTTCGTAACGATTGTACGTAATATTTATCAAGTATTTTTGGTAATATTCGTACATTTTATCAATGCTGGTTATTGAACCGGTTTATGAATAGCGGCAAAGATAAAAAGCGTTTAATTTACTCATTACATTACATTACACATGCAACTGGCTGGTGGCCAAACGGCCAGCACGTTTGGGCGAATGTTATAATGACATCAATTTGAATATTCAACATCGAACAGCGATCCCATTTACATAGATTCGACCGTTGAATTTTGTGGCAATGCAAAATGTCGTTCACTCCTAATTATGTTGCTGTACTGTTTAATTTCAGCCGCAGATACTAAAAACTGATATGGTAATTTTTTTTATTTTATTTATGAGTAGTTAACGGTTTCTACTCGACATGACAAACTTTTCGAGTGATCAGTGTTGCCAAATTCATCTTTGTTTTAAATAAAAATACACCTCGGTGGGCGTTTGCGCAGTAGGCCGGAAAGATTTTATCTGTTGGCAATACAGAAAAAATGGCGCCCACCGGAAGTGTCCGAGCGCGGCGCGCGGCGCGTTACCATTTTTTTCTTTTTTGTTTTAAATGGCTTTTTCCCGGCAGCGTTCGGCCGGAAATGCGTTTGCGTAGAACTGCCGTACAAAGCACAACGGTAATAGGTCGTATAAAGTTTATATGCGATTCTGATACTTGACACCGTTTCTTAGAGTTAATTTTCGAACACCTGGCTCGGGAATGAAACCGTTTTCTGTAGACTGGAAGGCATGGTGTGTAGCGCTAAATAGCATGTTTTTATTCATGAGCCTCCCATTCTGTTTAGCGAGCGATTCTCAGCTGATTTATTGTCTTTGTAATAAATTTGGGAAACTGTGAACCGTTTCTCTTCACGAGAAAGCTTTAAGTATATTCATGTTAAGGAACTGTAAAATTTCATTGTACAATGGTTACGGCACTATTTATCTACGCATACAATTAGAATCATTAGAGTTGATTTAATCGTTATGTTACTAAACAAGATTAGGAGGTATTTTGTAAATATTTTAGAGGACTTTTATAGTAATATTTTGTAGTTTTGGACTATATAATAAAAGACGCGAATTACTGGATTTTTTGACGTTTATTGTTATTATTTTTTAATTTATTCAGCGGGGTTGTTAAAAAAGGAGCACAGAGGCAGCTGCAGTTAGTCGGGCGATCGTTGGCGCGATACGCGTGTCCTTCTACAAAACAATTAAACTCAGGTCGCTAAGAGATTTGTGCAATGGCCAATGTCGTTATACTTTATTATTATAGGTACTACCTTTTTCCTGCAGTTTCGACCGCGTGGATGTTGTATATCGCTATGGGACAATTTCTTGTCGTCATCCGGGAACAGTTAATTTTGTGGGATAAATAATATCATATTATCATATCTGAAATTTTAACTTTACTTGTTAGTCGGATCAGTAACTAGTAACAAAATAAATAATGGTGACATACCCTAACAGCGACATTTTCGTTTCTTTTCTTCATATTAGAAAACAAAGTCGCTTTCCCCGTTTGTTTATTTAACCGATAACCTCTTCTAAAACAATGTATTTAGATAAGTACTTATATAAGTACTTAGATATATAATTTTCGCGAAAATTTTATAAATGAAATTATGTATAATGTATGTCTAGTAAAACTGGGGGAGTTCGCTAATTTAGCAAAAAGAAACACTTTT
>DVWM01000481.1:0-10388 GCA_018235105.1 Junonia coenia | reverse complement strand
ATCGTGGAAGTAACATACAATTACTCTTCCCCATTTCTTTCCTTTCTTTTAAATCCTTTTCTCTTTTTATTAATACCCCATCGGATTTGTATTTGCTGCAATTATTATGTGGAATGCACACTAAGAACAATTTATTTACAGTAGTAGCGATTTTAGAGTCAGATACTCAAATTGCAAGCTGTAACTGAGTAGGTAAGACGAGTTTCTCACATAATGCGAATGACATAATAGTTTGTTGGTTGTCGCCCACTAAAATCATCCTATGGCTTCGGTCCAAATATATTAAGCAATGAACTCGTAATTTCGATTGCTTTGAAAAATGTAAATGTAGTATTCTGTACCAAGATATAATCGATATACATTAAAGTCATTTTTTCTAAAGTATTTATCATAGTTAGATACAGTTATTCATAACTATTAAATGAAAATAGAAAATGATAGGTATTTCATGGTTTTTATTATTTATTTACTAATGCCCGAAATGTCGTCCACGTATAAGTCGAAAATGGTTCAAATATGATTTTGAATTCTTTGTAATTAACTTTGTTCATTATATAACACACTACTTTTTAATGGGTGAAGTGAACTATTCTATTCAGGCCCGTCAACATCATCTTTTTATTATCTATTATGAGGTTTGAATGTGGCATACATAGTGGCCAGAATTATCGTTCATAGCGGACTTTCAGCAACTCTCGCGAATATTTCTACTACAGGTTGTCTATTTCCTCGCTGGTTCTGAGGATGTTTGTACGCAGAGCTTTTGGTTCCTTGTGTGCGTTGTATAACTATACGTTTTTTTAATAAAATTTATTTTATACTCAATAAACTACATCGTATACAATCTGACATCACTAACAATAAACTGAATCGAGTATTTTATAATTGTTTTATTTCTAAGTAGCTCAAGACTAATTCGAGGTAAAATGATCATTGACAAAGTAAAGTGTGGGTTAGGTATTCGTATTAAAGTTCTAAAGAAAGTTTTTTACTCTTGAATTCTAGAATTCTCTGAAATATTACAAGTCAGCACAGACTGTTTTTAATGTTATTTTTGTACACTTTGACGTCTTTTTATATATTCACGCCAAGAATACAAATTTGATTAACATAAATCTCTCGTACGAATTTAGCTTAAGTCTAAGCTTTAATTATTTATATACGTATGTTAATGTAGTTGTATCAGCGTAGTACGTTACCATTTTTTTTTAACATTTTAAGTTTAGAATTTCTATGTCTGTACAAAATCCTAATTCATACTTAGGATCTTACATAGATTTCTTACTACATTTTTAAATTAATTTACTATACAAATTTTATATAAATTGCATAATTAAAGTTAGATGATAGTTTTAACGAGATTTCAAAGTTGTTTAAGATTTCGTCTGAACTCGGATACAGAAGCGAATTTATTTCTTATTAAACAAAATCTCTTTTGCTTAAAAATGGATTTTCGCGTGGGCGAATACGATTGCTTTTGTGGGCGAATCAGGGCACTTTTTACCCGCTCCGGCGGGGATGGCGAAGAATAATTGTTTTTCTTTTAAAGAATGTTTGTTTGTCGTTCCATATATACTTCCCATTACTCACGTTATTACTTGAATGTTAACCAAGGAAAATTAAATTGTGTTTAGTTAAAGAAAACTGAAAGTAGTTTTCTCAGTAAAGTTTTTCGTATCTGTTAATTAAACGTATTTAATTTAAGACACATATGTTTTGTTGTTCGCTTGATCGTATCGTAACAATTACTTAATGATTACAAGTGCACAATCATACCTGAAGGTTGTGGTAGAACCAGAGCGAGCCGGTAACGGAGATAGCGAACCACAGGAACAACGTGAACACTGAGATTTGGCTCACGTGGAGCGCGTTCAGCAACGCCGAGAGCACCACCGCCAAGGCGTGGCACAGCACTATCGGCAGGGCGCAGCGATCGATGATGTCCCATGGTACCTCCTACGAATTGAAACAAGTGATGACAATTGTATAAAATCCCCGACAGCGTATTCAATACGATAAGGGGATTTGTCCCCACTTTCACCCCCGCAACTTTTGGCTCAACCGATTTATAAAACGTATAACTCTCGCTCGTAACTCACCTGTATTGCAAAAAAAAAACTTATTATAATTTAAATCGCTTCATCCTTTCGGGAGCTATGATGTCACAGACAGACTGACGGACACACAGACAGACATATCAAACTTAAAAAACACCATTTTGCGCCGGGGGTTAATAATAATATTATCTCAATATCAATGCATTGATAGAATTCAGTACCCAGAGATTCCCAACGGCAATCCTTCACTGAAGCTTCGTCTCTTTCAGTCAACAGGCGTACACGTGTCTTTTGAATTCTAACAAATTTCCATGTGGAAGTTTTTACCATGTATTATTACAGCGGATGCAACAATATAAACCAGGGTTTCTTAACATGTAATAAAAACATTCGAGTATCAGTTGTATGGTTTTTTATTATAATGAGAAGGGTTTATTTACTTTGCTTAATACATATTTGCTATACGTATTTAGATAACTAAAATTAAGAATATTGGGACAGAGTGCAAAAAAAAAAATTAACATTTAATTTTTAGAATAGACAAAGTTAAAATGAGTAGCAAATAAAGTTTTTAATTTTATAAAAAGTTTGTAGTCCTAAAGAAGACGTCCCGTCAAATCCATGATTTTTCTTTTTAACTTCATATTTTATAAGAAAACTAGCTGACCCGCTCTGGCTTCGCACGGATTAAAAAATGCATAATATGCTAAATGCATAATACGTTACCTATACATATGAACATTTTTTAAATCGATATTATACCAAACATTACCACTAGTGCTCATTCTTTTGTCAAATTAATCAGTTGCAATAAATAAATGTACGAGGGTTTGCGTATACATTTCACATGCGTTCTTTCGGAGTTCATTAGAGTCATAATTTTTGACATCTTCGAAACTTTTTTTTTCAATTTTGTACATAGACAAAAGAAATGACCCTTTCATATTATTTTAAATTTTAAAAAACTTACTGGCAAGAGCAATAAAAGATTCTTTTGAAAAAAGTTCGTTAATAGGTTGAGAGGTTTCTGAACAATTAAAAGCGTAACTTTATTGACGATATTGAACTTTTCACTACGTTTTGTAACGAAAGGTTATTTTACTTAAATTGCATAGCAACTACAAAAATATCTTTTATTTAACAAGCTTTACGTAAACTGCTTGTTTGATATTAGTAAATTCCTCAAACTCAATTATTAACTTAAAACTCCGTTCATCAATGATAAACATCTAAGTAAACTAAAACAGCGAAAGTCTAAATTCAGTAGTTAATCAATATTTACTCTGGAACGGCGAAAATCGTTTTAATAGCAAACAGAGTAAATATAACCAGATGTTCTAAAGTTCCACAAATATACTAGCCGAAAGTTAGTATTCTGAGTATCGAGTGAAAATACACGAGTTAGTCAGCTGCTAAACGTGTTACGTCAGAGTTTGCATAAATAGATAAAGAATTCTGATGAGGCGACGCAGGAAACAAGAAATGGCAATTTAGATCATCTTCGCTGTTGCATAGCGCGCTTTGCTTTCGTAAATGTGTGTTTAAGAGAAAATTGTTTTTCTCTATTATGCGCAATTTTCCTACAGACTCGTGTGTGAAAAGATTTATATTCGACGACTTGGCTTTTATTATATTTCGGCGCTTTGAATTTTGTTATAATTTTAAAGATGCATGATATGTTTCTATTATAAAATGTTTTTCATTTGTAAAGTAATAGCAAGATCACTACAGGCTTGTATGAAGGTTGAGTTAGGTGATGACATCATTAAAAGGACGTGGCAATTCATAGACGAGAAACAAAAAAAAATGTATTAATATAATGACATGCTGTGACTTTCAAACTAAAATACCGATAGTAAAAGTAAAAAACTCAATTTATAGTTTCTTCCAATTTTCGTTCATTATTAACGTCATACAACCTAACCTTAAAATGTTTTTAGGTTCTATTTTTGCAGGCCTTAAAAGTAATATTTACTCGTTTTTTTCGAAAAGTATAAAAAAATACCTGTGACGTAGTTGGTGGTTGTGAGTTTTTGATGAGTGATCCTCTTCGCGCCGAGGGCCGGCGGTGCATTGAGGGTGCGGTGATGGAGGCGCGGCGAGTGACGTCGCCGGCGGCCATTATGTTTCAATTCTACAAAAACAGGAAACCGCTGTAATTACTTTTTAACTGGCTGATAAAGGAAACTATGGTTAACCTAATAAATTAATATTTTCAATGTATTAATCGTTCATTTTAAGGTTATTTGCAATCGATTCTATTAACTGAATATGATATTAACTGAAGTAAATAAATGAAATACTTGGATGAAATATTAATTATCATTTTTCTTTAATTACAAATAATAGTCAATTACTACTACATCACGATATGGCTAGCCCGAGTAAAAATTATTAAATAATTTCCCGCCAATTTTTATTCCTCATCTTTTTTTTTCTTAAGAAATTGAAAAAGATCTAAATACATTATGCCCAATAAAGTGAGATGTAAGTAATGTAGTATAGGGCGTCATAAACAGTAATGCATGTGTAACGTGCCTTAATCTTTGATCATCGTTTTAACAGATTCGCCTTCAATTCTATTTACAGAAACACCCGATTCTAAAAGGTTTAACCACGCAATAACTATTTCTAATATTAGAAATCGGAACGAGGTTTTAGTTCCTCCTCCTTTACTGAATCTAGTATACTAGTACTACTAGTTCTATTGGCCGAATTTCGACCATAATAGCTTATCAGTCCTTACCAACAAGTATAATTTCCATACATTTTCTATTTATGATTTTAACCTGACAGCTCGACAACTGATTTGTTTAGAATGTTAGTTTTAGGTATATTGTTATAGATATTCATGTGTAAATGTTGTCAAAATTTGTGTTTTAATTAATTTTGTCCTACCTACCTACCTAAGTATCTAACGTATGTCAAATCTTCTTTATATAGACTTTGAACTTTGCTAATATACATAATTCGTTCGCAGAATTTTTGTAAAATTAATTTTTAAATTAATTTTTAAACTTTCTTTTACGTTTTCGTGATGATTTTGATTAATTATAAATAATACAACGTTGTAAAAACTAATATAAAATTAAAAAAATGTTGTCGTCGCAGGAGCCACGGAAAAACAATACGAAAAAAATACGATTTAATATTTTTTCGCATTTTCTTATACTTTGTGTGTAAAAAATCCTGAAGTATATGTAGGTATGTAAACTTCTCTTTATGTAAAAGACTATTTTTTTTCTTAAAGAAATATTGAACAAAATTCAACGAAATGTTTGTGATTTCCGGCGAATGATTGATTGAATGGTTAAAAGCAATTGAAATTTATTGATCGACGTTTTATTTTTGAGGATCCAGAAACTATGATCGTCTAAAATAATAAATTCAATTTCGCTTTCTGCTGTTTGTTGGCATGACACCCTACGCGTTATAATTTAATGTGTATAGTGAAGATGAATTAATTGTATTCGGCCTTCAAATATAATATAGTAAGTGACGTAATATTACGCATGTTATTAAGATTTTTTGACTTTGTTTATTTAGAAATTACGAATGATTAATGGTCCTTTACTTTTTAATCGACTTAAAAAGAAGGAGATTATCAATTCGATGGGTATGTATGTGTTGATAATAATATTGACCCAATTGCTTAGTTTTTGGATATGTTACTCTATGTACTAGCTTTTAAACACGCGTGCCAAATTTTAAAATTGTATGCATGTCTGTATGTTTGTATATTTGTATGTTTGTCCGCTTATTCCAAACTACAGGTCCGATTTTGACGATTCTTTTTTTAAAGGTGTTTACGTCTAACGGCGCGGAATTTTTTTTCGTAGGCGCAGGGTAAATCTTCATAGATACCCGACTCCTGGGGTTATGTGAGATTGTACTCACTAAAAACCCCCTGCGATGGCCACCACATCACGAAAAACGGAGAGTCTACGCTCTACGCGGATCGCTTTCTCAGCACGTAATTTTGTAAAATTATTTTTATTTACTTTATAGTAGCAGTGTGTAAGTATGTTCGCTATCGTTTTCGCTTACCAACGTTTAGTTTGCATCTGTAAAGAGTAGGTATATCAGTTATTAACACGATACATGACATAGGTGCATCTACCTGTTCTAAAATAGGTTTGGCGTAGACCTCGGTATTAGGCGTTAGGCATGCCGCTACTCTTACCGTCTGTATCATGAATTAATCAGTTTTAGTAATCTGTTTGCATCGGCATTCCTGACATTGACAAGTTTCTGAAATGTTACAGGTATTATTAATAGGTAGGTATCTATTTTTGGATGTGTTAAAACATTGTTACTAAATATAACCTGTATTTAGTAACAGAGTTTAAAGCTCTGGCCATTTTAAATTTAAAAAAAAAAGAAATTTTCTTTTAGAAAAAAAAAACAAATCTCACGGGAGACGAAGCCTAACGCATAAATTTTATGTGATTTACGTATGTTGTGTATATCCACATTGCCTGCAATTTTATTTATCTGTTGTTAGTATTTCTTAACACTATGTTTTTGGTAGGATTGTCTTTGTTTTTCGCTATTATTAAACATTGAAATAAAACTACTTTACGTCGTAGTAATACAAATTTTTCTCAATTTTCCAGAGATAAAATTGTTAAATTTTTTTTAATAACAACTTTTTTCATGTTATTGTATTGTAAAACTTAATAAGAAGAAAGTTTTCGACGTTTTTCGTTTTATCATTAAGCAATATTTCTGTAAGAGTGCTAACTTAGAAGAAAGCGCGAAAACTATGGGCAATCCTTTTTTCAAGATGGTTGTCGAAAGACAAGAGTGGTGGTGGCGACTTAGAGTTAAGGTTTTACTAGCCCCTTAACATAATTATGGAGCAAGTAAGTGGAGAGTTTTAACTGGTTCCTAAATGAAATGACTATTTTGTAACGCTCGTTCCACTTTGAACGGTAAAGTTTGTTGTTTAGCCAAACTTGTAATTGATGGTATATTCAATGCAAATTCCGCTAAGCATCAAGATGGCTGGTCTATTACTTACATATTAACCCTATTTATGTATGTGATAATTATTTATATTATATGTGTAATGTATAACAACAAAGGAGATGCTGGGCAATGGTCTTTTGTTTAT
Organism: Junonia coenia; assembly: GCA_018235105.1. Lineage (NCBI taxonomy): Eukaryota > Metazoa > Arthropoda > Insecta > Lepidoptera > Nymphalidae > Junonia > Junonia coenia. The sequence continues at coordinate 3,215 of DVWM01000481.1, read as the reverse complement.
AGTTGTATCTCTGCATAGTCACAGTACGCGTGACTGAACCGCGTTGGATTGACGAACTGGCCGCCTGTGGCTTCACAAATAGAAAGTGCACCCGATGTAAATGTCGTGGATCGTTTTCGACCGCTCGCCGCAGCGGATACAGTTTTATTTTTACACAGTCAACTTCCAAGCGGCCTAAAACATTTCCCCGCTAGATTAATATAATTTTTGATAGATATCACGTAGGCGTCGACATGTTCGCGAGCATTACATAGTTCAACAAGACGAATATTTTTCTTGGAACCGATATTTATTGAACTCCCACATTCTGCGTGATTCTGTAATATTAGCTTTTGCTCATATTTAAGTATCACATAGAAGCCATATCCATCTTCTGTTTGTGATTTTATTAATTAATTTAATGTTTTTTATATATGTAAGAATTTAAGAAAACAATATAAATATGTATATGAACACGCATTATATTTTGTACTCCTGGTTATGACATGTTATGTGTTGACTACTTTTTACATACATAATATAGCACTTTTCAGGAGGGCGAAGATGGTCTCGCCCTCCCCAAGTTTGATGTACCTAGTACATGTGTATAGGTACTTTAAATATAAATGAACAAAAAATATATATACTCATGTAGTAATTACTAATGTTTTATTTACATTCTTTTAGTGGGTAGCTATTTTTTTATAAACAAACTGCGCATTTCTAATCATTTACCATTGCGTAACTTTCATACTCATTCATTGGTTGATTTCTTAGCAAAGTAAAGCGAAAGGCGAAAGTGCACGATATATTTAGAGCACAAAATCCATTAGTTCACAAAAATCAATACACATCACAATATCATTGGTTAGAAACAATAATCTTAAAATATGATTTATTGTCTGTGCAATTTAAATTTGCGCCGTCACGTCAATCTGTTTATGTGCGTGATCGCTTTCAACCTCGAGAAACGTCGACATTATAACTATAAGTTACTCTGGATAGATTTTATTTTATTATCGGAAGTAATTAAAAATATCCAGTAAAGTTTAAGTCTTCAGTAGGTAAAGTCCAGCAAATAAATTAAAGTATAAATTGTACTTGATTGTAACTTTTTCCTAACATGAAAAAAATCTCTTTACGCTTTTAAGTCGTATAAAAACGGGTTGTCAGTTTCTAGAACACTAAATACTACTATACTATGAGCATAAAGTTTTTGTGCAGTAACATACAATATTTCATTTTCAAAGGTTTTGTAGTCAAAATGGAACGCTTTTAGTTTTGCCATGTTCCTCTGTCAGTTCGCCTGTCTGCGGCTTAGCTCAAAGAACCACAGTACTGAAATCTGTAAGTTGGCATGAAAATACATATGTATATTAATCACGCCGACAATTTAATAAATTTAAATCATAATTCGTATAGTAAGGACACTTTCTCATCAATTCCATAGTATGAGGTATTGTTGAGGTAGGATGTCTATAATATTGTTAAAAAAAAAATTGAGATTAGAGACAGTCGTGGTCATACACAGAAACTTTGTAGAACGGTGTACGGTGTATACCGACTAAACATGATAATCGTAGTATGTACCTATAGTGATTTTAAAATAAAAAATATGACGGCTGATATATATCTATAGGCTTTGTACTTTACGAGATGATCAAAGTAAAAAAGAAAGTATCGTGGTATATTGCAAATTACTACCAACGTTAATCATGCAAGTTGGTAATAAAAAGGTTAATTTAAATATTTTTCTGATTCACTGATTATCGTTCAAAATATAAAACCACGGCACATCGCCGCGCCGGTTGCCGGTACGAGTTACGACGCCGACAAGACGACAGGTTTTCATTACTAACAATAAGTATTATACATCGTGTTTAACTTTTGTTTGATCTTTAAAACTTTGAGTACCAAGTTTGAATTTGTATTTAAAATATTAGCGTTTTAATAGTAGGTATTTAATTTTAATGGTTTTACATTATTGTTTTATTTTGTTTTTTGGACTATAGTCAGTGAATCAGAAAAAGGACGAATATTTTTAGATTTTGCCTCATTTATTCTTTAATCATTTCTGCCATTTTACAATTAGTGGCGATTTTTATAATAAAAATTAAGTAAAACTTTGAGAGGATTTTTACTTTGATTTTTGGTGAAGTCATTAGTAGCGTTCTTGCATTTTAGCAGGATCTAGTCATTATTATAGCCTAGGTTTTGCGGGTCATACATTTTTATACTAAGTGAACGCCACATCATTTTTTCACTGCAAAACCGAGGGCAAGTCAGTAACTATTTAGAATAGAATTTTTTACCTACTATAAGTCATGATCATAATTGAAATTGATAATAACCGAGACCGACAGTTCGTGCATGGTACCTATACATGTATGTACAATGTACATACATGTATAGGTACTTTGTTAATTAAAATTATCTGGCGCTGGAGCATTATTAATATACCTAATTACTGGAATAATTTGATTATGTTCAATCAAATCCGGAAACACGTCATGTCGTCACGCCATTTTATTATTAGAAACAAAATAAGCGTTAACGTGTGAATATTGAAATGTCAAATTTGATTTCAGTAACTAAATTAAATGAGATGATTTTAAAATTTTTATTTTTGTTACTTGCATATTTTTGATTATTCTTATTAGTCCTTCTTATTACACACGTATATACTTTATATTCAGTGTCCAAAAAGTCTTAACAGCTACAAAATATAGGCATCTCGAAAAGTCTGTAAAAGTAAAGAAAACGTGTTTTTCGCAAATAAAAGTCTGGTTTCACAGCTTTTGTCAATTGTTTTAATTATGTTTACATCATTGTTCTTTCGTCATTGTTAGAAGTCATTTGAATGTATTCAAGAACAAAAATGTTTCTTTATTATATTTACTTTTCTTTGTTTCTTTATAATATGTTGACTTTGAATCCGAACAATGTCCTGTTTCAAAAGAAGGACTTTAAAGAATGAAGAATACTTAAAAAATATAATTATTTGACATTTATCAACAATAATTATGTTCACCTTCCTTACAATTTCTCGACAAATCAATGCTTACTTTATTTTCACTCATGAACTAAATCAACAATTTCCAATATAAATAACTACGTACCATGAAAGTTACAATAAATGTCTGTATCACATAGCTTAATTACATGATTTAGCAATAAAATATGTAGGTATATTAAATTCTTAATATTATGATACATCGTAATAACATAATGATATC
>DVWM01000480.1:0-10390 GCA_018235105.1 Junonia coenia | reverse complement strand
AAAAAAATGAAACATGAAAAATTTTTACATGAAGTTTCAGTCGGTTGCATGAAAACGTATAACGGAAATGCAATGCTATAATTGTTCTCAAAATGACGTTCACGTTTTCTATCGTTTCCAATACTTATAATTTACGACTTAGCAACGTAAAACATCTATTTCTGTGTTTGGTTCTAGACTTATCCACGCCTCGCGCCGCTTGTAATTGCTTAAGACTGTTGTGTATTTGTGATTTATTAGGTATCGCGTAATTGAATTTTAAAATTTCACGTTTTGCTATTATTAGTAAGTTAATTACATTCAAGCCACTTATGTTATGCTTTAAGTCGCTTTCTTGTATTACGACAGTTTTTTCAACTAAGTGATTTGAATTTTCATTGAATTCAATTCGATAAGCTTTAGATGGAACCACTTCAAAATCTTGTAAAAGGTTACTAACGGCAGCTTATAATACTCAACGAAGCCCCGATATTATATCTGCGTGATCCCGCGTCATTCCACGTATTTATTGGGGAAGTTTCGGAGATATCTCCACTCGGCTACACACGATCCGAGCGTGTCATGTAGGCTGTATAATACGAATCAATCGTTTTGTTAGACTTTTATTGCCCATGGGAAACTTGTGAGGGGACGGGGAAAGCAAATATTGCTCCTGCAACTTTCATATTTGAGATGTCTTTTGATAATATGTGCATTGTTGAAACGGAAACGATACTACTGTTCGGGAGAAAGTTATTGCGGTTTAGTTGATATACTGTTATACATGTCTCAAAATTATTTCTGTTCGTGTTGTTCAATGATAGCTTTATATGTTGTAAAGTAAGATTGTAAAAGTTTAACGTTTTAATATTTTGTAATGCCTCATGCCTATAGATTTATACTTTTGTCTAAGAGTAATACATAAGTATCGTTTTATACAATATTGTAATGATTTCTTTAATTGACATTACATCACAATGTTGATTTATCCAGGCTTTATGTAATTTTTACGTTTAAAGAATAATATAAAACGCTAATATACTGTCATAAATTCAGTTTTATTTTCATTTAATTGTTGTCTTTGCTATTTTCTACTAACTTGTACAATTAAAGCGTAAATGCGCTGTATTACAAATACGTTAAGCTGCTTTATAGCGCTGTTTTGTAATCAACAATGTTCTTAACTATGCAATGGAACTCCTTCACAGTTTTAGAATAAATGTCAGGTTTTTGGAAAATATGTAATTTTCAATTTTTCAGCGACGACTTTAACAAATCCAACAATTTTCAAAAAGCTAGATTATCCGAATTATAAAGAAATCAGGAAACAAAGGAAATATGAAAGAAGATACAAAATTATTGCGTTTAAGCGTTTAGCTTTGTAAACAACGTTATTTGCCTCGGTATGTTTGTTTGTTTCCGAATACGTGACTGGTTCCAAGCGTTGTTGTGGTAATCGCTTAAACCACGCGTGATCGGATGAAAGTACGCTCTTATCTCGATCTTCCCACGGGTGACGGATTGCTATCCGATTAATGTATCATAGCCATTGTTACGATAGACCTTACAAGAAAAAAACGTCTAATGAAATGTATCTGTGATCTAAATGCTTCGTACGTGTTCCACTTACGTGTGACTAATGCATTAGATATTAAATTATTAATACCTTGTAGGCAATCAATCAATCGTATTACTGTATGTGTTGTAGATATCGATTTCAAATATTAAAGAAAATGCATGCAAAAGTTTCTTAAGTTATTTGTTCGTATAATAAATTCGTAAGCACCGTGCGATGAGCAACGAAATTTAATTTCAACATTTATGTAACACAAAACGAGTTGAGCGCGTACTGACGAAAATAAATTCGAAACGATCAATCAATGCACACGAGCCCGAGATACAAAAAAAGGTAACACAATACCCGCTTCATTGAATTAATCAGACATATCGTAATTCGACTATCAATATTCGACAGGTAATCCTTCGGATGCGGCGACGCTTGACGCGGTCAGACGAGGAGTTTATTCTTTGTTCTCTCTTATTTTTTTGTATTTTTTCGGCATCATCTGAGCTTTTCATTTAACATTCTGTGTCACAATCGCCCGGTGGCGGATCCAATATATTAATCCTCTCGCTTAACGCCTTGTAACGCACGTGCCTCGAATTAGGTGTGTCATGATTTCAATATTAACAAAGCCCATCGCTATACGTTAGAACAATTTGAATAACTTAAAAAAACACAGCCTTGTCTCTCTGTGTCTATATAAAATGTAATTGTTGTCTATTATTTCGTATTAATGCATCATACGGTATGATTTATCGGATTGATAATGATACCATCATATGATATTCACGACAACGGTACCGGGATTCCGTGTCGCAACATCCCATACACCTCGATACGCAACGCGTGACCAGCGGAAGCCGCTAATGAACGGTAAGGGTTAATAACCGACAGGACATGCGGTCCGGAAGATTCATAACATAATGACGCAGCTGACGAGGTGCACCGAATGCGCTTAATTGACCCCTTCGCAGTTGATCGATGTCGGTTAGCGATGTTCCTTCGAATTCCATTTCAGATATTCGCCGTGTATACAGGTATGGCATATGTGGTAACGGTTGGAGGAAATCTATTGGTTCCGCGGCAATTTGTAATAGGTCTGGAATGTTTTTTGAAAAAGTTTCTGTGGATATGTTTGTAGCTATATTTACAACCGTAGAATTCGTATTGATTGTTTGACGGTAAAACAACAATGTGTAAGCCACAAACGACGGTCACAACAAACTCCGCGCACAATGTGTGGCGTGCCCGGCAGCAGCAATTGCGGTTCGATTCCCTCACATTTCCCGCAATAACTCGCGCTCTTTTCAATTGCCCAGCGCGTTCCCAGCGCGTGCCGCCGACCACAGCCATCAGCGTATCGCTTGCAATTTCGATAAAACCCTATGTTCAAGTTCATCTCGCGGTCTCTTCCGACGTCGCTGCGGCTTCGGCCGAACGTGTATTAGCATCGCTAAAAATGAAACCTAAATCGATCACGATCGAGTCTTTAATCCTATACCCGCTTACGTAAGATTCCTACAGTTTCACCGCGAGGGACGATTTTACAATTTTCGCAGACAAGGCGTCTGCTATCCACCGGAATCCGCGTGATTGATTGCTAATGACTATTGTTAGAGTCTTACGTAATCCCCGAGGCGGTCGTCAGATCGGACGTTTAACATGACTGCCGGGATTAGCCCTATATTTCTGTTTCGCGAGAACATAACAATTTATCTGCGGGCAACAATATATGTATGAGCTGAGCCGCAGGGAAACAAACAATGTATCATTGATAGCGTTTGCAAACGACTGCCTCGGTGGAGAAGTCAAGAGCTTATAATGTTTGATGATTTGATACGGGTCTCGAAGGCGGCATTCTGTTGAGTAATTCTGCAGTTGTATACTTGTAAAAACAATGTATCTATACCACTATGTAAGTAATTAATTTGTTGGTCTTGCCATAAAATCGACTACTGTTTACTCCAAGACATTAAAAGATTAAATTGAGGTTCGCTGGTCACGAAATAACTATGTAAGCTTCAATTTTGCTAAGTTACTGCAAATGGAAAGTTAAAATATGTACTTATAGTAATTGTATAGCCCACAGCATTCGACTTCGATTCCACTTGTTGATTTACGCTACAGTTGTCTCTGTTATTTAATGTATTGCTTTCTGCTTTCTGCGAAATATTATTAGTTTAAAATATAACGGGTAATATTATTACCCAATTTACCGTGTATTTTGATTTATGTTTTCCGCTAGATGTATAATTTTTAAGAACGCTTACATCCTTAAGAAGTACGCGCAGCTTTTGTTTCTGGAATGACTTAATGAAATAATAATAAATCTCAGTCACTTGAAACGTCAAGTCTGCTGCATTTATGTATTGAAATAAGATGTACGTTCGGTTTCTCGCGAAGTAATTATCGATTCGCGAACATCTCGTTTAACTCGATCCAGTAGACCTCGATCTGATTCAGCACGCGGCGGTTTCGCGGAACGCTACGATATGACCAGCTTCAGAAGCCGTAGTAGTGCGGCGCCACGGCTGACCTTGTGAGAGACAACTCCACTGATCTGTTTGTTCTAGTTGAATAATTATAGTTCGATATAAATTAACCTCATTGAAACTAAAATTATGATAAATAAGTAGTTTAGAAGAATTTGTTTGAATATATACCGATATTCCTAAGTAAAGATATTATTCTAAAATATTGAGTTTTAAATTGGGTCAAAATGGACACCTTGATATAAATTCTGCGATTACGTTCGATTACGTTTTGTTTGGTTTACGTTCTCATAATATAAGCGGCTTTATGTCCTAGCCACTGAGGTTGATTTAAAAAACACTGCTGCTGCATTTCGATTATCGGTAGGTGATAATGTAAAATGGTCAGTAAACAAAAGCAATGTCGGGACAGATAGCTGGGGGAGTGGTGTTGTTTGATTTATGAGGACTGGATACCCGAGCTCTTCCGCGGTGTCCGGTGACGGTAACCGCACGGAACTCAAAGCTACGGCCCCTTTGTAACCGCCGAGTTCGTTACACTTCCAAGGAAAATGTAACTTTAGTTTATAGCCTGTGGAAACTAGAGCTCCGCCACTCAAAGGTTTCATTATTACTCACAGCGACACGAAAAAACACATCCATTCATTTCATTCGATACACTTTATCAAATTTAATTGCTAGGTACGACTTGCAAAACTAATCAATTTATAGATAAATCTCAAGGCTGTATATTCGCTTTTGAAGATAGATACAAATTATCCAACGACAGTGAAAGATGCGGTGTCATTGCGGATTATAATAAATTATCATATAATTAAAAAAGAAAGTAACATTTGCAAACGAAAAGAGACTTTAATCACAATAAACAATTCGTCCTATAAATCTATTGACTCAGTTAAACGAGAGACGTTTCAAAGAGAAGTGAAATCAGAAGAAAATTAAACGTTCGACGCTAGTTAAAGATGTTCATCATCCATTACGGGGTGCGGTTTCTTTGCGACTGGTAACATAAGTAGCTCAGGACGGAATTAATTATCCGCAAGCCCGAGTGGAAGTCGCCAACGGTTTCTCGTGTAAAACAAGACGAGACGCGCTATGGGAAAAAGGTTAACTGCACTTTGAAGGCACAGTGAAACCTCGCGCTGTCAGACTCTGAGCTCTCTTATATTGATGATGGCATTTAGTTTTTTTGTTTTGTTTTCTTTTACTATTTATGTCCGTGAACTATTTTTTTTATATTATCGACTTAAGCTTAGAAAGTTAATCAATGAAAAAACTTCTTCCAATACGGAAGGTTATACAAGAGAAAAGATTAACCGAAACCAATTTAAAAATCATACCCTCCAGGCGGGTCGATTGTCTAATAACAAAACAATACAAAGTAGCGGGTTCATTAAACGTATTATTCAATGTACTTTTTTGTCATAGTATTTCACGGTGTGGTCCGGTGTAAGGTATCGTAGTAATTGGATACACTTATCGTGGCGGCCGCGGGCGGGTCTGTCCCCGTCTGCCGGATTTATCGCGGTCGCAAATCATTCCGCTCATCTCCTCCCGCCACGCTTCCACCACGGATAGATCCCTCATACACGCTTTAACATAACGTAATATGTATGCCGCAAATTGATGCTAACCATTAGATAATTGCAACACTTTCACTGCTTATTGGCTGGTTTCTCTTAAATATAAAATATTTTTATACGTAACTTTAATATAAAATAGGTTACAGAAGTTTGTGGATACATCAAATAAATTAAATGTCACATTTAGGAAATCTAAAAATAAATATAATAACAAAGCAATAAGTAAAAACGTCGTATCCTAAATCAACCTCGCTTAAAATAATCGGTGTACGTATGAAAAAGAGTCATAACGATTATTACAAAATACCAAATCATTTTTCGCTGCCACAAAGCGAAATAGATAGATATTATTTCTGAATAACATAAGCTTGTTAGCGGTTGTGTAATCTGCCAAAAATCTCGTTCATATTTCATTTCGCATTTAAATTTATAAATGAGCAATATCCGAGCGATCATTGGAAAAACGTTTAAGCAGCCATTACGATTACTGAATGTTACTCGTATTTTTATTTTCTTGCGCGTAATTTATTCTCCTGACAACGGCCATAATTTCACTTTCGCTGGAGCAGTATCGAAATTTTTCATGTAAGGTCTTTCCATTGTTATCATGATTAGGTATATTCTGTTAAAATCTTCGTATAGATTTGAAAAGAAATTCGCATTTAAAAAAGGATTTATATTAATGTCATTCTAATCTTTCAACCAACCAATACCCTTACCATCAATTTTAAACATAAAAACAAAACCCTCAACTCCAACAACAATGAATTATAACTCAACACTTTAATAAACATGAATTCTAAATTTATTAGGATCAACCGTTTTCCCATTAACCATTCGTTTTCATTGACGTCGGATTTTCTAGTGGCAACCTTCTCACGCGATATCTGCGACCGGAATGATCTACAATCTCAAAGCTCAGGTAGGGTTAGATTTACGCAGACTTGCACAGCGAAATGAGCAGAGATTAGTGGTCTCAATGACCGTAATTTAAACGTTTGACCTTTTGCAGATAGACCGATTCCACGATAAATGTCAAGAATCTGCTCCTTGTTCGGTGATAATAAATGCTCGACGGTTTATGCGGCGGATAACTTTATTTAGTAATCGCTTACTATCGAACCGAACGATTGGCAATAGATTGTTGGTGGATAAAGCAAATACTGAATTAAATGAGTTGATTATTTATTTTTGCTGTTAGTTAGATAGTAATTAGTCAGTGCTATGAATAAAATATAAAGAATAAATGAAATTATACATACGTAGAAATCGTTTTCGTGTTTGATTTGAGACAATACAATTATAGTAATAACGAGTTTTTAATGTCTCACTGCCGAACATAATATTTTTATCCCATGAAATCTGTTTGAGAAAGTCACGTTAGAAGATTTTTTCCTTCAACTTTGTTAGACTAAATTCCGTCAGGTCACGTGGTATCTGGGTTAAAACGAGGAAGCCTAAACTCGTGCGTCATGTGCCACGTGGGCGTACACCGTGAATTGTCGAAAGGGCAAGGGGTAAAGAAAACATGCCGCTCGCCTCGTGATCTGCGGGCTCATTCTTGTATTGTTTAAGACTCACTGAGGGTTTTATTGCGCAAAAAAAGTAAACGAGACCGAAGGGCGAAGAATAGAATAAATTCTGCTAATAAGAGTGCAAACGAAAATATCAAAAGGAAAATACGCATCAAGATAAATGTTGTGTTAATAGAACGTGAATTGCATGCGCAGAAACCTGCAGTGGAAATAAATAAAGTGTATTAACGAATATTCAAAAGGAACTTACAATATGTACGAAGTAATTTTATCGCTCGTATGTAAGTAATTGCACAGATGCGCATAATGTTGCTCTTTCGCAGTCAGCTTGGAGCGTTTCCAACTTGTCTGCGTTAGCGGTCGCCGCTTGGCCGCTTGTTTTAGCATATTTATTTCTGTTATTAAGATTGGTGAATAGAACCTACTTCGAGCGATATAATTAAGAGCCTCCGCAAATATTCGCGTTGAAAATTATTCAAGATATACCTATTACTTGTTGCCCGGAGCGAAACTGTCGAGTTGTGAAATTGAAAATATAATTAACTGAGACCGCGAACTGCTACATTATAAAACTGAACAATCTTTTGAACGCCTACCGTATTAATTTTAATAATACAGAGGTAGCCACGGTGTTGTTTAACAAGCTTATTCGCATACTTGCTCACTGATGTAAATTCGATTATAATTTGAAATTTTATTGCGAAATTGATATTGGTAAGGATCTGATGTGTCCGTGACTTCGTTAACATGGAAATCGGATATGGATACGTTTCTTAATTAAGATCTCTTTTAATTCGTTCGATTAAAATCCGCATCAATTTCATTAAACATATTATTCAGGACCAAGTTTTTCACTACATGATTCACCTAAGTTGGGTAAGTAGTAAAATGACTAAAAAATAGTTTCTAGCAGTTGAGCGTTTGTGATACTGTGATCGAATTTTGATATACTTATTTCTATATATAGTTGATATCGTCCATAACAGTTTTAATGACAAACAAACAAAATTGGTCAGACTAATATGCAAATATTATTCAGAGTCACGCGATGCGCTCGTTTGCACTCTCGATATTATACCCTGACGTGCTCTCTAGTAAGTTAATACTTAAATCTCGATTTATATCGATAACTCCTTTGACGTTATACTAGTAATTGTCATCCCTTGAAGGTGTTTCTGAAATAAATAGCTTTATTTATAGTTTATTTATCCCATCAATATATCCTCTTTATGTTTTAGTGACCTTATGTTGCATTTGTTGCACTTCCTAGTGCAAAGACTTTTAAAACTGCACCTTTATCGCCTTTGATGAGACATTTATGATCGTAAATAAATTTACTTTTATACCTCCGTATCCTTTAGCCATTAATATATTTTACCGAGGCAGGTAATAGTTACTACTGATGGAATTGACTTGATAAACAGAATATCACCTTAGACATTGACTTCGAAAGCATTGGTCTCAAGGGAGCCGGATTCTCACTAGACGTTCTCATGTTCAAGTCTACAATAACTCTTGTGGACTTATAATGTTATTGACCAAATACGGCGTAATTTACGTCCATCAGTCGCTACGAGTCACCTCTGATATGTTTCAGACTTTATAGCTGCAGTTATTATTAAGCGTTAGATGAAAGAAATAAAAAACTAACTGAGAAATCTTATAGATTGAGAGTTTTCATTGATATGTCGATATAGGCCGGCCATAATGAATAACTATCACGCGACACGGGACTGCCTTGTACGAGATCAGACGAGTTTTTCTGTTAGTCAAGACGAGAGCGAGGTAATCGTGAACGGTAAGCGTATTTGAATCAATCGCAGTTAGTAGCAAATAATAAAAAAGAAAGAACACAACATATGGGAAATCTTGATGGAGTCATTATTATTACACAGTTATTAATTTGGTATTTCGATAAAAAGCAATAAAAATGAATTATATTTCCTTCAAGTAGGTTGTATTGTATCACAAGTAAAACAGTATGAAAATTATGATGTATATAGTCACTGATATTGACTCAACGGGAATTCAGGCATATATTCTAATCGGCAGAACAAGTTAACGCGATTCTAAGGTGTGCCCAAGGTTAGCCCTGCCGCGTCGTTGTTTTGATATAATTATACATTTTATGCATACAGATTTACAATCTGTAATATCAACATTAAGTTATGCGTAAACTTACACAGAGTATTTGTGATCTAAAACTTGCTTTACACTACTGTGAAAAATCTCGTTTTTGCCAAGAGAATATTTATTATTTTTGGGTACCTAAAATCTGGGCTAAGAAATTTAGGAATTTAGTTTGATGGTTTTTGTCATTTTGTGCCTATCCTTTGTCTGACTAAAAGCGACTGTGTAAAAAAATGTAACTATAACTGTAGGCTTGATCGATATTAAGAACAAATGCCATGTTAATAATTTTAGGCAATGTCTTTTTTAGGCGATGTCTTTAAGGTATCTTCAAACAAATTTCGTCTAGAAATGGCAACCCTATATTTCACTAGCGAGTGTCGGACTACACGAACTGCTATCGCCATGGTCTAGTTAATGCGATATGAGGTAATTCGCTCCACGCTGATAAAGCTCTTAGATGACAAGGCTTTCCTAACCATAACTAAAAGGCTCCTTACTTACATTTAACTGAGTCTTTAATACATAAACTGCTCGCTGTTTTAGGATTTTAAAAGGGCGTGTCTGATATGTATGTATGTATGTAAAAGGTACATCGTTGTGTTCGATTACTTGTCTTTCAAATCTAAAAACATCACAATGAATTTAAATGCTTCATGATAGTTCTTCACTTAATTTTAATATTGTTTGAATTAAATCTAGAATTGTGATAATATTTTCTAGCTTGTTTAAATGGAATGCGTATTTTACTTAGTAATGCGCAAGTACTCATAAATCTGAGAAATATTCACTTTCATTTTTCTTGGTACCATAATCTATTACGATGTGATATAACTGACGCAAATCATTATTATATTGAGGTAATGAACTTTATAGATGTGGCTTTGAACTAATAGAATATGATTGACGTGCGACTATACCGGTGTTAGGTACAAGGTCTTCATATTAGCATTATCTCATACTGTGGTGCGTTATTTGTATGTTCGTCCTCGCTCCCTTCTATACCTGAGGACGGATCGAAACCCTGATTAGGTAAATTTTACTTTAAAATTTTAACAATTAGTTAGTTAATTAAATCAATTATTATAATTCATCAATTTTTGTTGT
>DVWM01000479.1:0-10397 GCA_018235105.1 Junonia coenia | reverse complement strand
AAAAGCACAATCTTTAAAGTAAAACATGATATAAAGATTTAGGTAATAACAAAATTATTTAAGAAAAGAAAAAGTTAAAAGTAGTTGTCGAGTCATATAAATACGTTTATCAATTTTTATATCACTTTCTCTTTCGCGTTAGTTGATTGATCTTTCATTTTAGTTCGTCTACATTGTTTTGTAATTAATAAATTCGATTACATTATTTTTCGCTTGAATGAACAAATTAAGTATGTCAGCGATAGGTGCTCTCAATAAATTCGCTCGTTATTCTGGGTCAATAAGTTCGTACCTCTTAGTGCCTTCTTGAGTTATTAACCCAGTTACTATCACCGGTTACCGTTGTGTTGCCAAATGTATACTAAAAGATTTTAGATCTTATAATTAGGTATCTATTAAATTGAAATTAACACTACAAAATCAATGGAGTCTTATTCGTGATTCGTAATGTCCATTTGGGTACAAAAAATATGGTTTATAACGTAAATCAGGAAAAAAATAAGTATTTTTGGATTTCATAAAGATGTTGGAAAATTTTTTATCGCGTTCAAACCTACCGACTTACCTATCACGATCAAACGAAATTTCCGTTGAGATCGTAGTATTGTCCTGTAGGATCGAAATGAAATGTCGGAAACAAGCGGAGATTGTGAATTTTCCATCAATACCGTCTGTGTCAGAAACGTGAATGAGGGAAAGATTCTGCGATAGAAAATATTACACGAATCTAGTGTAATTTTGAAGTTAGTGAAAATGTCTTTGTCTCGTGAATGTAAAATGCTGGAAAGCGGCATTAGAACATTTTGTGACTCAATGTAACAATAATGAGCGTAGTTGTTTCTAAGATAGTCTTTGTTTCAGCATCTAACGAAGTTGCCCGTGTCTGTAGTGTCAGTCTAGACGGGGCTGTTTGTTGTGGTTTATGCATTACTTTATTAGAATATATAAAAGTGAAATAAATTCACCTCTTTCTTTCACGTGATGTTTATTATAGTAGCAATTTTTTTTCTTAATGTCACTTTTTTTAATTTTGAAACATGAAGGTGTATTTATTTATTTTTTTTACTTTAGTTCTCTAGGCATCAAATTGTTGGTTTAGTGACATGAGTATTTATCTAAATAGTTCCATAATTTAGAGAGAAAGCCATAGTTGTATTCGAGCGAATTAGCTGTGAATTATTTCAACTACAATTGTATCTATTGACTAGCTTTCTGAAAATTTATGATATATTTGAACCCGAGTTAAAAAAACTCAAACTGACAAATCTAAATGAATGAAAAGAAGTGACATAATGTAATAATTATGGTCAACTAAAAATTAAAATATTCTACCTGATATTCTTCATAATTATACATTAATATTTCGTACTTGGAAATTCTTTTGCAGCCAACAATAGGAGTTAGTACTAAAAATAAGTACGGAAATATGTGTGTTATTGTTCGACGTCCATAATCCAGTAGAATCAGGTAGGGACGAAGTTTCTGCTGCCGGCGTTGCTTACTGGGTCAACAGGTTCACTCAAGCACTAGCCCGTAGACTCAGTCTCTCAACCACTTGCTTAGAAATTCCATACAACTAACTATATAATAAGAAAATCTCTTGTATTACGTTATCTTACAAAAGCGCACTTTTTATATGTCTGAGGCTTAGCTTTGCAGGCTAGTTATTAATCAGTCGGCGTTTGTAAACGGATGTCAGATGATCTATTGTCTATTACGAATACGTCTGTGAGAGCGTCTGAGAATTCAGTCTGCGTAGCGCTGTTTCTCAAACACCTTATAATTTGTAAATCATACGTCTTTTTGACGTACATGCTCTTTGTTGCATTGTTATTTGCCGACCATTGTCTTAATGGAATTAGGATTTCGCCAGTTATCACGCTACCAATATGTAGTGCTACAATGGTGAGAATAGTTAATTTCGTGCATGTTGAGTTGCTGCGTTTGCCCGTTCAGCGTATTGATTTTTGTTATTTGCATCCCGTCTGCCCTCGTGTATATCTGCAGCTATTGTTGGGATGTCCAATTATATCGCATTTTTTTATCCCCTATTGTTTTTTTAGATTAAGTACCGCAAATATACAACGATGTTTAAATAGGAATAGGTTTTAAGATAGGCACTTGCAAGTTTCAGTTAACTAGTAATAAAACTGATATTTAACGAGGCAACAATTACGTAGTCAAGCTTACGTTAACTATAAGTGATAATAAATAAGTAATTGATAAGAAGTCATTTCAGATGTAAAGCAATGATAAACAGTTTATGTAAATCTCAATGTAAGTCCACGAGCAAAACTTACAAGTGTAATTCTCGCCTAACGATGTTATCAGCGTTCCATTCTGGAAACATTTAAAATATTTGAAAAAAAGTCCACGTATCTAAAAGTGTAATCACGTTTTTTATCACGTAACAAAGCGGGTCCGTGAAATAATAAACAAATCCGGCAAAATTTCCGCATTTGTATTTTCCTTTTTCAAACCTTAAAATAACACTGAATATAAAATCCGGATAATGTATTCGGATTGAAATGGAGGTGCTATTTCGAAAGGTACCTGAACATACCTTCCCGTTGTCTGGAAATAGTCGTTCACGTGTGCCAGTATTTAGGTCGCGTCCGTTCCATTTATAATTATCTTTTCCGATGCGACGTTTATCACCCATAAACTATATATCTGTGGACGTGGCCCACCATGACTTTAGTAATAATTAGCGATTTATATTTCAATAACCGACGTCGATGACGGAATTGTGATTTAATTTAATAAACGCATTGAGTCGTTTAATTTTACAGTAATTGAGACTTAAATGGGACATAAATTATAAAGTAATTTTTCCTCTAACAGCTCTTCATAATTACTTTGCAGTCAACCGCGGTAATTAATCCTCGAAAAGGCTTCATTACGTGGTGGTCTCGAAGCGCTATGGCTAAGTAGATATCAACCTTGAATCCATGACGTACGTGCTATCCTTAATCGTTAAGCGTTTGATAGTATCACCTAGTCGTAAGTAAATTGAGCAATTACCTCCTGAGATTACTAGGTAATTTGAGGGGCGGATGATATCGATCACGTTTGTAGACTCACTATCGGCTCATCGTTTGTCGTGATAATATTGGGCGTAGCCTATGTTCAACGCCTTATTAATTCCAAGAATATTGTCAATGATACTAGATATAAATAATCTCCTAGATATTACTTTTGAAATGACGTGGGCTATTCACTTAATTCCCAAATACACGAGACGTGACAGTGCTTTAAAATATCTAATGGTTTCAATTTAATAATTTCAAATTATTCTTTTGGCCTGTGTGAAATTGGTAATAAACCATTATTAATGCGTAAATCAAAACCGTCACGGAACATTATTGTACCACATTTTCGGCATACAATAAACAGTTGGTATAAAACTTCAATTTTATTATATTCAGGTAAAAGTTTATTGTACTTATTTTATAATTTTATCATGAGTGAAATCGTATCTGTTGTATATTTAAACAATTGTGCAAAACCATTGGCAACTAACGAAACTACACTTCTTGTCGAAACATCTGATACTCGTATGGCAGTATCATTTTCATATTTCGTTAACCCTTTCTGAAATTTGCAAGAAGCCAAGTAGCTTGTAATATAAGTACCGAGACCTTATATTTACATAAAATTTAAGAATACCATATGGTAAATGTGAGTAGTTTGCCGTCAGATGCAATATGCCGTTACATAAATGCTACCCACATCTGTTGGTATTGGCTTCGATTGCATACTTGTCGTGGGCCCTCTTAGGGGACCCTCATTGAGCACGTGCTGTTTTTATATCGTTATACTTAAGATTAATGATTGGCATTTGTATGTAAACTTTTGTTTTTTATGTTTTCGTTTTTTACATTACACCAATTCAAAAAGTTCTTAAGTAATAAAAAAGCAAGCATAAGAAATAAAATTTAATCAACGTTTTATTACCTTTCGTGTAAATTTAACGTTTTGTTATATTACGGTTATGAACGTAATAGTTTTTCTTCTTAGGAAGATATTAGTTCTTGTTTCAAAGCAAATTCCTCTCTGACTTCGCATCCTACATTAAGGATCTCTCATACTATGCTATACGTTATGAATATTATCACGCAGTTTCTTATGATTAACCCTCTACCTCTCAGTGTATAATTTCTATCTTATAATAGCAGCTTTTACAGCGACCCATTTTCGTTCTCAGTGCTCTTATAAGTTAGGCTGTGTCCTACATTTTCATATCGTTATACTTTTACAAGACCACGTTTATTTTTATAGACTTTTCTGTATACAGATTTATATTTTTGTACTTTAATTAATTTTGATTTGATATGAACGAAATTGAAATAAATCCCCAACCAGATATTTTATTATAAAAAAATAATTCAGAAATAGTAAATACCGAATAGAGTATGATTGAAATAAAACAGTTTTAAACGGATTTAAATCGCGTATATTAATTATTTATTTTATCGTACCGATTTCCAGCATTTTACAGCGTTCGTGGTCACGGTTAGACATGGGTCAGTCTAGTCATAATCTACCGTACCTACCCGTAGGCCGTAGTTTACTAAAATTGTTTTATTTCAATGTATAATAATCGCGAAAATCGTAAGACAAAATTAATGGAGCATAAGTAAATCAAGTAAATTACGTTTCGAATCCGTCAATGTCTACGTATACGTCACTGGAGCATAAACACACCGTGGTAAGCATTGTTGCCTGCCACACGCACTGATTGCCAATAAATCTTAACGTTTGCTTACCGAATGTCGTCTGAAAATACAACTTACTAATTCACATGGAAGATCGGCACGTTTGTGGGGTTCGGGCGTGGCACTCGGATATTTTTATAGTCGTACTAAGCCATTGCAAGGCACACTTAACTTTTGCACCGCGGCCAATTCTATTTGTCACTTGTTGAGTTTAAATAAGTTTAAGAAAGTTTATCTGCTTTTCCTTTTACAAATTTAGAATATGAAAAATAGAAATATCTAACCTCTATCTCAAGACGCTGTGAGTGTCGGTTATTTATTGCCGTTTCGGTTCCATTCCATCTGCGTCAGTTGCTCTAACTAAAGTCTTAATGGGTGTGAGTCAATTCGTTGAATGATTTATGTCTTTTGTGTTTAAATTTTTAATTATTCTCATTAAGTTGTGATTGTGTATTATAATAATAACATTTTTCAAGTCGAAATCTGTAACTTGTAGCGTAATAACATTAATTATTATGGTTGCATTACTCACAAAACTCATTTGCCACTCGAGCAGACGCTGATTTTACGATCCAGTTTATGATTCAGCAGCGTTGCATTCGACGAAAGAGATTTCTTGTTCTGTATAAAAACAGTATTTGGTTTACCGTTTCTTGTGACTAATTATATGTTTATTTATGTCGATACTTTTTTTGTAAATGATCGGTGGTTGTTTAAATTGTTTGATATGGAAGAGTTCCCAAAAATCCATTATAAGGATACGTTGATTAAAAATTTGTTTATATTTAAACCCATAATTCTTCCATAACTATCTAACGCTACACGGTTATTTGAAATGGGAACCATATGCTACTTAATTACGTAAGGCGTAACGAAACAGTCTCTTTTTGTTTACTTTGGCACGCGTCACGATCTTACAGAATGAGGGATCAACTTTTCAGCATTGATCAACAAAAGTGTTGGTTTTTGGTTATTTAATGTGAGCTTAAATTAATCTTCAAACATCTTATTTAGATCGACCTACCATACGGTAGGTGCTATTTTGGAAATGGTGGTGATTGGTGAATTAATATCTAGCGTACAAGACGTAATTATTGGTATCCATATTTATTGGCTTACAGAGCCCATTTTGAACAGATACCGGCAATGGAGATGACTTAAAAGTTTATAAATAGTTGCACATGTCACTACTTACCATCAATATATTTGCTGCAATGGTTTGTTGCTGTTTATAACAAAAAATAAATTTAATATTCAGCCGATTGGTCTCCACTGAGGTTTGATGAACTTACACCTGCAAATGAAATGACTCAGACGAATCGATTTCTAAAATAGAAAAAAACTAGCAATCCTTGAAAATAACGATGATATCGTTAAAGCCGTTTTCAAGAACGAGTTTACGTGTAAAAACAATAATGATAAATCAACTTATGATCCATATCTTAAAATTAATTTTGATTTAAAGTTGCGCTTTTGCTTTTCTTATAGCGTTAATTACATACTTTTTTTATTTTTTTAAATCTTAATTTAGTTTTTACATTTGGTTTATCACATAAAGTGGGTTCATTGACGTTCAGTAGGTACTCTTTCTTAGAATTCTTTTTGATCTGATATTTTTCAAATATTTATTTTTATTGTCACGTGTAGGCAATTGTTTGAATTGATTGGCTACCTAAATTAATTTATTAATTAATTAAGTACCTTTTGTTAAGATTACTTGAATTTTTCAATTGATTACTTCTCCTCTCTGCTGATAAGTGTTCGTGTAATAGATCCTTTAAACTGGAATCAAGTAATAAGCCAATTACTTAACGACTTAACTTGAAATCTTAAAGACCTCAGGTAAGACAATTACGAAAACATTAAATAATAATGTTAAATGAAATAGTAACACCATTTATCAAGACACACACAATTTGAAAAAATGTCTTTAGGGCGGCATAAAATGAATAAGTTAATTTCCATGTGTAAACCATTTCTAATTTAGTATGTTGATATTTTCTTTCCCTACGTTGCATATCGCAACCTTTGTAAACATTCGTTATCATATCAGAGAGATACAAAGCTGGTTCGACGCCTCCGAGCGAGTGTTCGACGCGCGCGCCCCCTACTGTGTCGGCCCCCGCCCCTCCGCCGCCCTCGTCTAATGCAGTCTCCATTGTACAGTCAGAGGAACCGCTCGCGTTTTAAGTCATTTCAAAGCTTTCCGATTTCGAGCTTCTTCGTCTAGTTTATAATGAAGTGTTATTTGATTTCCAATACAAAAACTTGCGACGGCATCTTTTAAACAGTGCTAGTGATACAGTGCATGCACATTGAGTTATGTATTTGTCGTTGAACCGTCAATGGTAACGGTAAACTTGTGTCAATATCGTTAATTTAACTAAGTTCGTGACAGTGTTTATGTCGCCGGGATGCTTCAAAGAGTTTAGAATCTTGCGAAATTTACAGGTTTGTTGAATTAAATACGTGTTCATTTTATATTATGATAATAATTTCAGATTTCATACATGACAATAGCCCATTGTTATGAGTATTACGCATTCCTTAACTTCTTTTATTTTCATAATATGTACGTAATTTGATAACAATATATTGTTTCCAACTAATTAAAGAGTACCAATTAAGATTTTTAATGAAAGATATGGTCCTCAGCCAAATTAACCTTTATTTATGTCAATTACTTTTCTGCCATCTGCGATGACATAAATATTTAATTATCCCACGATGTTATGAACGGAGGGTGGGACTCGGTCTGGTGTGAGGAAACGGGATAGCCATATTCCAATACAGGGGTTGCCAGTGGTTAACAGCACTCGGATACAATAGAGGGATTTCCAAGAGAATGTACTCAGACAGGCATTTAGCCGATTCTTTAAAATGCTTAGCTAAGTTATGATGAACCATTAGAAATATACCATCTTACTTTAATGCCTGTTAATGATATACTCATTTAGGTATGTTTAATGAATTATTTTGGAATGTCGTAGTAAGAAATGTATAATACGAAACATGTTTTCTCTTTATGTTTTCTCTCGGGGTCTTCCTGTTTAAGTTATCGACGTTGTGAGACCCATATCATGCAAGTTTTATCTTGACTGTACATGTTTGAGCGCTTTGAATATGTACTGTTATCGTGGAGGCCTAAACAAATAAAAGATTAATAGCTACGAAAGGGCCATTTAATAAGTTAGAAACTTGCCCTCTAGTTGAGGAATCTTGACGACAAACTTCAATTTTGTCTATTGATCTTGTAATTGTGTTAACAACAGTTTTGGCTACGGTTTCCTCCTCTACTGTTTCGACTCGAACATAGTTTTGAAAAATTAAGTGCTTGGACATGAATTATGGAATTTTTAGTTCATTAAACCTTTTATATTATCAAAGGGGAGTTTACGCTTAATGGTTCTAGCTGTCTTCATAAATTATTTTAGCGGTGAAAAGATAACACGCATGGTTAATAATATAATGACCGACGAGGAGAAGTTTTGATATAAAATAGAATGATAAACTTATTACTGTTGCAGAAAAACGCTTTCGAATTCATCATATCTATTACTATTATTTTTTTTATTATAGTGCTAGAAAGGTTATTATATTATAATAATCCAAGCGTTTATAATCGGTAATAAATACTTTCTCGATAAGCTGCGCTCTATCTTTATTGCCTTGATACATGTTTATGACGTCAGCATAGCCATATTTTTAATGATAAAATTTTAAATTGAATACGTATATACCAGTTTATACTATTTCCGCATCTATTCATATAAAGTTACATTATAGTTTTCCTAGAAATTAAACATATAGCAGTAATCGTTACTCAATCAAAAGTTCAAAGCAAATAATTAAAAAAAACGTCAAAATCTTATCACTAACGATACTATCGATGCTTACAAAAGATCTTACACACATCACCGTGTCGAATATGTGATAATTGTTAACTGATCTAATTTGATATCGATTTGATTCAATTCGATAAAACATCAAAGACCAAACACGTTGCTACTGTGTACTACCTATAAATGATAAAATCACCGACATTCCAAAATTATTTAATAGACAACATATGCATTATCACCTAACGCTACATGACCAAGGAACCAATCTTTAAATGTAACAGTTTTAAAACTTAGCAAAGAATTATCTCCGTAAACCCTGTTAAAAACAACGAATTGAAATCAAGCGTCCTTTTGGGGACCGTAACGTCAGAGACAGACAAAGGCTTCAAACTTTTGACACCCGTTTTTGTGACAGGGGTTAAAAATAGAATTATTCATTTGTTACTAAAACAACTACCATAATTCATGTTCTTTAGCAAACAACTTATCAATTATATTATTAAGTATAATGAAGACATTGCAGCCAAAGGATACGAGATGGTACATCCGGTGGAGCAAGGATGACTTATGTGAATAGTATTTTACATTTAATTCTATAGAATAAACAACGTCGTAAAAGATGTTTAATGTTTATGAAATAGGAAGCTTATTTTTTTATTAAATTAAATTCTTGGTAGCTCAAATATTTCATTAAAGATGTTCATGAAGGTAATCAAACAAAGAGCGGTATCTACAATAACAAAGCATTAATAATTGAAGAGTATAAAAAACTAAAAGTCTAAAATATAATTCGTGTCTCGCGGTCAGTTAAAAACGGTCAAAATATGTATGATAATTATTAGATATACATTGGCATTGTTGCAATAAGCAATTTATCGCTTAAATGAATACCTAAATAATTTGGGTTTAGAGCGTAATCCTGCGAATATTTGTACATATTCAAATTTTCTTTTCAAAATAAAAAAAAAAGACTTTTTTTCTAGTCCGTGTCTAATTTCGAGTAATATGTTAAGAACTCTAAATATGATTTTACTCTACTGTGATCACGCATTCAGTCGGTAATAATTGTATGATTACAACAGACTAACTACTGCCGGACATAGTAGATATCACAAATTGTCTGTAAACATAGCCTCTATCACATAAGGTCAGTTTCATATTTTGATAACGATAGTGTGAATAATATCATCATCCAGGTTTTTTTATGATATTAGCGATAATTATCGCGACCCTGGTTGTAGTTCTACATATGTTTATCTTATTTTATTAAACAATATGATGAATATGTTTGTAGATTGACATCATCTCCCTTCCCCCTTTTTCCACCTTTTGTTAGCACAATGGCACAATATGTTCTTCTCTTTCATTCTTGCCTATCATCTTACCAGTCACTCTTCTTTTACTCGGTTCTATTTTCATGTACCTAATCCATCTTCCTCTCCTTTGGTCAACATCTCCACTCCACATTTCTTCAAAATTCACATCCAGCATTCTTCTTATTACATACATGTTTTGTATATTATCATCTCTTAAAAAAAAACCGCAATATAGTAACATTTCCTTTACAAAGTTAACCGATTTTATGTTTGAGATACTCGAATTATGATGACGTAACCACAGGACGTAACGTTTATCAATATTTTGATTTCCAAGCGTGTTTGTCAAGTCATCAATAAACATTAATTTGCTTTATTGATGTGAGAGCAATCGCTTATAATGTAAAGGACACTGACCCGATTGTGTCTGTATCTGTTCCGATTTACTCCACTGCCGACAATAATCGTAAATAATACTGTTATATCATTATAAGGTAAACAATTGATTTATTATTTATATT
>DVWM01000478.1:0-10399 GCA_018235105.1 Junonia coenia | reverse complement strand
TAACGCTACTGCGCTCTCTACTAGCCAATCTTAAGATGTACAAGAAATATTTTATTTACAGGTGTATTAGTAGTTTAGGTAAGGTATACCTATCACTAGTAGTATTTTAGGCACACAAAATTTTGTGTTAATTTTTGTTCTCCCCCATTGGTTAAAATTTATTAATTTACGCTACTAGATCGCAACATATAAAAAGCTTTACCTTTACACATCAATATATGTCACATAATTACTTTTTGAATGAGACTACTAGTATACTAATGCATCTTAAATTACGGCATTAAAATAACTATTACAAACATGGGCTACATTATAATGCTACTCCTCAGAAAGCCTTTGAAAAATCGCTACCCGAGTTACCGCCAGACTTAACCATAGTTAACATACTTGGCATTTACACAAAATATATTACGTAAGTATGTAAAATATTGGCACTTAAATAAGGCCCAAGGTCAAATAAAAGTTCAAATAATGCCTAATGTTGTAAAAAATCTATTTAATTACATATTTTGGATAGATACGCGGAATGACTGTATCAACGAATTTGAACTTCTTTTTCCAATATATCAGTAACCTGTCAAAACCTAGGCTAGAATGACGCAGAACCTAGTTACAAAAGGTTGGCACTATTTATTCACTACGACATTATTACTAACAACATTCAAATAAAAATACCAGCTAAAAAAAATGGCGCCAAAACTTTTACTCTCCGAACCTGATCACCGACAACCACACAGCCTTAACCCATACAGCCAAAAAAAAACAAAAACAAAAATCTGTTTAATCTACTAATGAATATTAAAGTATTAAAAACTATTCGCAAAGTAAATACAAAACGTGAATAAAATCCGCTACAATCGCCTATGTACTGGGTTATGTACATAGTACATAGAGGAGATAATCTCGGACCGCCGCGGGCGCGTGATTAGCCGCCCTGAGAGCCTTTTAAAAGCCTTAAAAGGTGCTGATGTACTTGATGAAGTCATAGATTATGGGGATAGATGTGGTGTTAATATTATCTAGGTCATTTAGGGGGTTAGAAAAAATGTTACTTCAGTTGCAATTCGAATATAACTTTATATAATTAAATATTTTTTACAAACTACCCATAGATAACGTTTTTGAAGCCGATAAATCAAATTAATAAAAGCTATTTGTCACTTAAAACTCATATGAAAACTGACATGACGGTACTTGCAGTGTAAGTTCTTGCAAATAAAATCCTAGAGTTACCTCAAAAATCATATGCAAGAACAATCAAACATATATTATTTTATCTTACACGCTTTGCTGAAATACTGGAGATACAAAATGTTAAGAATACAACGGTTAATAACTTAATAATTACACTCAGGCAACTATTTAGAAAAAGTTTTTTTTTTTATATTTAAAAGTCATCATTGATGTATTTTTTACGTTTTTCTATTAGATTTTTATAACCAAAAAAAAAACAGTAATTCAAAAACTTACATACCTAGGATATACAAATTCATCAGTTACTTTACGTAACTAACAACTCGAAACTCGAATAATCGACAAGTAACGTACCCGCTTATATTACAATCGAAATAAAATTTTGTCACATCTGTTTCCAAACATTTCATAATCTATGCGAGGGCAAAGCGAGCGCGGCTCATTACGGTTCTATAATGAATGCCCGCGCACGATACTGTACAGAGTATAGAGGGTGCAGCGAATGAGAACAACCTGTATACACTATACAGCGCTCTTGATACGTTTTGATTCATTCACATGATGCATGTGGCATATCTGTATAATTACACCGGACGACTCTTTGGATGTTTTGTCTTTGGGCATATTTTTTTTATATTTATCTTGTTATGTGTGTAGGTAGTTGTGTTGTTCGGATTACAAAATTTGTATGGAATTTGTGGCATACTGTAATGAATATGTCACTGTATATTGACATACTAAATATTGTTTCGATATGAATAGACTTAATTAAAAATATCTTTGACATGTAATATGATGAGGGTAATGAAACTTCAAAAGCATGGATGGTAATGATGGAAATAATAATCTTTCTTGGTCATAGTTAATTAGGCAGATCTTGTTGTTCTAATTTTGCTTATCTGTCAGTCCACAATGAATCAATATAATGGATTAAGCCCCTTATGTTTTTCTTAATAGAAATTTAGCCTAATAGTAGTAGCCTTTGCCGTAAAGTTAGGCATTTACAGTTTCTTACAAATTGCAAAGATCTGGCTATGTAATAGTAAATGACCTGATCAATGGTGCCTACCATTTACTCAAACATACAAACTACCTAACCGCCATAAATATACCTAGTTATATACTGGTGCAAGAATGCGTGTGTGAATATAATCAAACTACGGCATGTCACTAAGAGATTGTATGTGTGCCTCTTTCACAAATTGTTGTTTATTGATGGAAGCACGAATGTGCGTGTGTGTCATACATAATGTTAATAGTGTTAATCAGTAAATGGAACAATGTGTGTGTTTTTATATAAATATTCGAAGAAGCAAAGATGTATGCGTGTTACACATATTTTTGTATATTGATAGTACAACGCATTAGTGTGAGTGTATGTTGCCTGTCACGATACGAAGCTTTACCACTAATATCTCATACAAAAACCAATAATCCCACATTCAACATTCCATTCTTCGTTAATCCTACAGATTCCTGGCCAGACATATTTCCATATCGCCAAACAAAAACTTGGTCAAATCTTTCATATGACATCACTGGACCTACATCAAACCCTGAAAGGGCATAGAAATCCCCGGTTCAATTAACGGACACCCTGTATGCTTAATAAAGAAACTCTGGCCTTTCATTACACCCTGTATAATGGCCCGTACAAATATTTTTAATCCTCGTGCTCATACATCTTCCGTAGTTCATTTTGCTGCCCGATGCTTTTAATATATATTATTCGTTTGGAGAAAATTAAACCCTATTTGTGGGTAGTTGGGTTTAATTTTCTTCAACTTTGGTGTGTGGTACGGACAACGTCCAGTTAAGGTAAAATGTTGGTTATCATTTAATAAATAGGTAACGTTATACTTATACCCATTTTGTGGATATAAGATCGTACAGTGATGAAGCTTTTTTACTAATAAAAGAAGTAGAACACTTCGTGGTCATCATTAAAA
The DNA here is from genome assembly GCA_018235105.1 of Junonia coenia. Classification (NCBI taxonomy): domain Eukaryota; kingdom Metazoa; phylum Arthropoda; class Insecta; order Lepidoptera; family Nymphalidae; genus Junonia; species Junonia coenia. The sequence continues at coordinate 7,256 of DVWM01000478.1, read as the reverse complement.
TATCTCATGTCGAAGATTCTGAAACACTGAAGATTTTGGACATATATGTATGTATAAAGGTGTTAAGACTGAGTCTAGGTATCATACATTCTCTTGACAATAATTCAAATATTTTGAACTGATTAAACTGGACATTACTGCATCATTGCAGATAATAATTGGCGTAAAGTAAGTGACGTAGCTGCATTTCGATTGGTGAGTGAATACTTTTTATTTTATAGAATGGGTGGCAAACGAGCTGACAGATCACCTGATGGAAAGTGCTGTCGCCCATGGACATTTGCTACACCAGAGGAGCTACGAAATCCGTTGTCGGCCTTTTAAATGGGAGTTAGCTCTTTTCTTGAAGGTATGTATGTCGTATCTGTCCGGAAATACCGTATGCAGCAACTAAAAGATGATAACGATACTTTTGTAACCTCAGAAGTAATCGGATACTTTGCACAATCTTTCCTTCATTTCTAACATTTTAGGAATAATATAAAAGTAAAAGATCTGATTATGTTTCATCAGATCAGATTATGATGGGTTATGATCAGTTTCGCTTATTATGTTAATGACAATCAATCTCCTAAAAATAATCAAATATGACATAGTTCATGTCCTATTAGAAATGTCAACATACATTAGGCTAACATTCACCAACGAAGCTTAATATTCAAATATACCATACATGTACAATCATTAGGTGTAGGTACTTTCCTTAAACAATAAATATCAATTGCCGTTATTATAAGCGGCATTCACAGAGAGAAACTAAATTTTAATCTCGTTCCGTAACGATTGGGGATTCAATTCAAAATCATTCGAACGTACTTCAAAGTTCAAACTCACGTTCATTTGTCACAGTTTCCTCCATACCTTCCACTCTGAAATGACTTACGTCCTCCATTGATACCCTAAAATTGAGCTTTATGTCTAACAAAATAGGGTTTAGAATTCGTTGTAAAAAAATATGGAGTTACAATAGTAAATTGAGGGTAGTGTCAGCAAAGCGCATCGCACGCTCCTGGCCACGTGGCACAATTAGTTTCATTCATCGGCCGTCCTCCGTAGCGGAAGGTTGTGCGCGCGTGTCGCTCACATCCTGTACTCAGCGTATTGCAAATGAATTGAGTTAATCGTTTGAAACGCATCTATGAAGATTCCCCTCGGTGGTAGATGCCTAGGATAATAGTTATTCTGTCACAATTAGTTTTAAAGTTAAGCCCCCTTTCTTTCTTATATTGGCTATGATTCTTCTAATTATTTCATAAAAGCTCTTTAAGAGACATATTTTCGTTCTAATACGATAAATACACTGGAGTGGACTCAGAAGACTGATATTTATACCTATCTGCTCTACGTTATGAATGTCTGTCGTAATTATCTAATAATGATGATTATGACAGAGTTTTTCCGTAGCCAAAACTTTAAAATGTTATTGGCATGAAAATTCTACATCATTAATACTTTTTTTATACCTTAAGTCTTATTGTCCTTTACGCAAACGCATTAAATAAGATTTTTCTGATTTAATTTGCGAGATTGTTCCAAAACTTAAGTTTAAAATACGGAAAAAACCAGAATTACATTAATCATGTAGCTGAAAGTTTTCACAACCAAATCTATCGGCTTATACTTTCTTCCTAAGTCAACTATGTATTTATAATAGCATATTGGCAAAAAACTTTTTAGGCAACAATAAAAAAGAGCTAGCCATACTTTCTTTAGCCACAATGGCCGGTATAAACGCTCAATACGATATTTGTGGCTGGTCGCCAACGACATTCATCAATATTGTTAGTCTATTGTGGTCATTAGTGTGGCAACACGGGTTTTATTTCCCATATGGTATCTATTCGATTGTCAACGAAGCGAATTGATTTATCTTCACCTATACCAAATTCATTTTTTGTCGATGATCTTACGAAATATTGATATTTTTTTCTTGAAATTCTTAAATAGACCTAATTATCATTAGTGTCTACTTCACAACCTCTTAACAACAGGTTAATAAAATGCAAAATTATAGGCCGAAACATCGGTAAAATGAAACAGTTATTAAGGAAATTTCTTGACAGATCAGGGACTCTACTTGGATATTGTAAGTCTATTAAAAACTAAAATATTTAACTGTTTATAACAATCATGTTAGCGTTTTACTTTTTTATTTTGAAACTATTACTTTTGTCTCGAGAATGATGTTAAGGAATTTACTGGTTAATTGACATTTAATGATCATAAGCATTAAAAACAATTTTACCTATTTGCCATCATGGAGACTTCTTCTTTTGCTTAACCGTCAAAATCTAAAGCTATCTAACTAGCCACATGAACTTTTAATACTTCCACTACAATTATGCTGAATTCATTCAAATATTAATGTGCTATAGGCTGCCCTTAATGATACTACATATCTATCCACAAGTACATTTACGATAGCAACAAAACCCAAAATACTTGAGACCAACTTCGCCCAATCGTTTCGAGGTCACGAAATACCGATCAAAGCAAATGATGTATTACAAACAATAAAGAAACACATAAAACTTACAACCTCTTTCTCAGAGCTATTGAAAGTGAAATATCATCGCAAACAAATCTATAGGAAGGTAATGACGCGAGCTCCATACAGAAAGTGTATAAATTATTATGAGACTGCGCAACGCGCTATTAGGGAACATGTATGGCCGTAATAAATATTCATCATGCATTAATGCCTATAAAAACAGATTGAGTGACGTAGAATTTTGTGTTCGTCAAAATATACCCCTATTATTTTCTTGTAATTGTAAATTGTAGAACAAAAGTGTTAGGTAGGTTAATGTCATGTTAAATTTCCTGGCGTTAGGTCAATTTATTCCTGGAGAAATGGTACATAGTTCACACAAATACAAGACATGTGATGTAGCGTATAACCACAACTATATTTGATGCTCTGTTTAACATTAACTAGTCTAAAACCAATTTGATAGGTATACTTTTAAGATATCACCTTCTTAGACTCACTGAGTCACTCAAGAGGGCTGTGAGATGGAAAAAAAAACACGTCATCACGAATTTTTCCATTCATTAATATCCACGATGTACTAGGATACCATAACCATAAATGAGGATTCAGAACGGTGCACTAAGTGAATTCGTATGTCGACGCCACCTCCAATTTACTGATGCGAACCAATCATCATTACGAAGGGTCGCGACGCGATCAAAATGGACCAAACGACCCGACTTCTGGACGCACCTTTGTAAGAACGAGACGATCATATCTAAAACTAATAAGTAAGACAAAGACAGAGGAATAAGAAAGGCAATGATCGTAAACAATTCGGCAAATGAAAGATTATGTTTATCGAATTAAGGTGTTTCTTTTGCACCCAAATAAAATTTCGTCTTTATTGGATCGGGGATGGCTTCTTGTTTATTGCATGCCTTTCCATACCTATAGCTTTTGTCTTTATTACTTGATTCGTTATTTTGTTTTCTTTGTACATACACATTAAAAACAATAACTACTTTTATGGTACTTATTTACTGGCTTAGTTCTTTATTTCAATGTAAATATGTCATATTGTTTTAGATTCATCAAATTGGTAAACGTTTTCTTTACGAGTGGTTTTATTATTTTATCTATTGGTAACTTGTTTATATAAAACAAGACGATTTAAGAGTTTTAACTTTGATTAAATTTTTGACGAAGTGACATATTGTCTTGCGAAATTTTCTTCTATTTTATAAATTTAATTCGTCCATCACAGGCAAAGTGTCCTTTTACCACGTGAGACTATCAAATTCAATTTGGAAAGTTGTATAAACCATAACCAGGTAGTGAAATTTCAACTTTATGTATTTGGAAATAAAGTTCCTATTTGAATGTAGAAAGAACGTTATCTTGTGTGAGTTTGATTTACGTGAGAAGACAATGCAATCTATTCCCGAAAGCACTTCATAGTCGAATCTAAATCTTCCGCTTCGCGCATAAAGTCGAAATTCCTTTGCTCCACGTTGAATAGAACTAAAGAAGCTCTCGAATTTTACTGAAAAATGTGTAAGAAGTAAGGCAGGGAAAGCCACGGGATCCGTTATAAAGACATATTATTCTTTTGAGGCGGAGCGGGATTGCCGAGGCGCAATAAGTCCAAGTAATCCGTGAGGTACTGCGATCCAATTGTCATTGTTCGGTGCCTCTAATGAAAAATATTTTGTTTTCTCTTTTAAACTGTACAGCTTTTTGTATCAAAGAGATTGCTATCTTATATTCGAGTTTTAATTTTCACTAGCGCACCAGCTTGTTCTTGGAGTGGGTAACAAAGTGTGATTTTTCAATGTTCGGATTTAAGAATTTGTTTGAGGATATTTTTTGGTTTGGGTTATTTTATTTTGTTAATCATTTCGGCTGTTGAATTTTAAGAACAGTAATATAAAATTCATGATTGTTCCTTCTAATTAAACATGTTTTATCATCTACTTTCATATTTTTATGAGTAAATTCTGGTTTGGTTTTAATTTAGATTCCTGTGACTAGATTTAACAATGGGAACATAAAGGGGATTGAAAATTCTGTCCGAATTTAAAGTCCAGTTTAAAAACGCAGTTCCTCGAGCGCCGTAAGATAAAGTAGAATTGTCTGTATCGATGCAATGCGTATTTCCTATTTTCGAACTGGAAATTTTGAACTCCACCCATTTCCCGAACTGGTTCGAACTAAAAAAAAAGTCATCGCTAGATTTCCTGCAAGTGCCGAAAGCATTTTGGCGCACAGTCCGAACAAATTCAAAACAAGCATAAATCAGAGTGGACAAATAAAAAACTAAGGTAAGCGCTCCTGTTGTGGGCCGTCCCGAACGGACGGGATTCGGGCCGCGTCCGGCCACCGGAAGCGGCTCTATTGGCGTAAAAAAGCAGCGAGCCAACTGGCCAGTTTGTTGGCGAATTTTTTAACAATCGATTAGTTTTTTTGCACAATCGCTTTGACGTGGCCGCCTTGTCCGCGTTTTTATAAATTTCGCCACCAGTTGAGTTTTTCTATCGCGATCCGGTTTCTATTTTCTTCTTTTTTTTTGTTATTATTTTCCGGATAGTTGCGTTGCGAAACGAAAAGCGAGCAGTTTATTTTCTAAGCCCTCTTTTTTCGAGAAAAGTAAATTGAAAAAGTTTTTAGTAAACATGTTATGTGAAAACAAAAATTTATCTCCAATTACCGCTTTTAAATTACCTACAATCACAGTTAACATATTTCTTATTAACAAAAGTGCTTGTTGGACAAATCCCTGAAGTGGACTCCGTCGCGCACGCGTCGCTATTCGGCACGCACGTGTGTCGCAAATTAAAAACCTTTAGGCCGGGGTCCACGGGGCTATTAATTGCCAGATATCGGTGCCGTTACCCTCCGGCTCGCCGTGAGAAAGGTACAATTAATGCTCATTGTCAAACCTAATCTTGTTCGCATTGAGAATGGGCGGAGTTATTTTAAATAAAACGCAGGCGAAATAATGAAGCTTCAGTTTGAGGTGGGGTCTTTACTTCTTTAATTATGGTTTGGATGGATTTAAGAATAAATTATTTAAAAATATGTACTGGTCTTATTCCGTTTTTAGTTAAATACCTGTATATATTTTTTACATCAGTATGCCTAAAACTATTTTATTACTTTACTTAGGGTAAGGGCACTTTATTTAAAGTTTATTTATGAACCTTTTGTAAACTTATGAATTTATTTATCAAGCCGATTTTCGAATAACTACCACGGAATTATGTGACGTAATTTTTATTAATTTTTAAGACTTTTTAAGAATTTTTAAGAATGGGTATTCAAGCTTGTACTCACTTTATACAGTAGACACTTTTAGATTTTACGCACAAATATGACACATATTTAATGATTTCCAATAATCGTAAACAAAATTAAGTAACATAATAACTTTTTAACACAATAGTTATAGATTCATTAATACATCTGTTCCAAATATCTATCGAATTAAATCTGGCGATATAACAAAAGCAATGTTCACGTGCTGATCTCCTGATAACAGTGATGAAAAGATCCCTTGTTGATAACGTCAGATGTCAGTCCTGCATTCTGTATGTGGTGTAATTACTTGGAAATAATGATATGTGCTTAGATTTGTTTTTCATGTTGAAGATTTTGAAGGTTATTTTGGGTAGTTAATACCGTTTGTAAAAGGATTTTTTTTTTGTTCATAATGAGTATCTGATGTTTGCTGCTATATAAATTGATTAAGTTTGTTTTAAGTAAGTGTAAAATACACATCTCTATTTCAAAAATATTGATGATTATTACGATATATCGTCCATAACATAACAGCGAACCAACTAACAATTCTTGTGGTTTCTAAAATTGCTAAAAAGTTTATTCTTTTTAGACTAATTTATCAGTTTTTGCATGATTTTAAATATCTTACATAAAATTCATCTCTTTCACTTTGTCACTTTCACAGGCTGTTTCCAATATATAGTAACTTCTTATACAAATATTTCAACATGTTCCACACCTAATTATTAATTTTAATTTAAGAAAAACAAAATCTGCACCACCCATAATAAACTACTAACCAAAATAAAGTGAATGATTTAAATTCCATAACAAAACATAGGTAGGACCTACTGACTCGCACCGCTATCGTTCATGTGAAAAAGCAACATCGCATTATTAATAAAAGCGTTAATAATTCGGCGACTGTGTGCCGATGTAAAGGCGATTATCGTCCCACGTTCACTCACCGCTGCCATTCTTCCATTCATTCCCCCTCTTTGACCGTGTACCATTCATTCACGTTTAAATCCAAATTTGCGATATAGGTATAAAGTTACTTTAAGTTATTTTGTTTTTGTATTTTGGTTGTACGCAAGTTTCTTCTTATAGACTTTGTATTGCAAGACTTTTTTATTAGTTACCTTTCAGAGTTGATGTGATAAGTAACATATTACGTTAGTCATTTTTTTATACCTATTGTTAGTTATGCGTAATAAATTCTAGTCGTGTTAATCGAAGAAATTAGGCAAAATATTTAGACAGCATATTGAAGTATAATATTCTCAACAGTATTGAACGTCCTGCTAACATGAAATTGTGCAGTCGTGGTGTCTTTTTCTGCCGTATTCCATAGTTGTAGTATGCTAAAGCCTGTACATATCCCACTGCTGGGCATAGGCCTCTTCTATAAGGGAAAAAGTATAAAAGCATGAATAATTCGGCGATTTTGTGCGGATGGAAAGGCGATTATCGTCCCACGTTCACTCACCGCTGCCATTCT
>DVWM01000477.1:0-10399 GCA_018235105.1 Junonia coenia | reverse complement strand
CATGAGCAAATCAGGCCCTCCACACATTAGCCAACCACACATTGGCCATCTAGTTGGCTAATGTGTGGAGCCGGCATAAGGTGTGGAGCAGCCAATATACAGGCGTTTTTGGATTGGTTGCTCAGTCTGTGGTTCTAGTGCTAACGAAGCTTAGATACCAATATAAACATTCTAAAACGAGTTATACGTTTCACATTTCTTTTATTCACGAAATTATAATATAATCCCACAAAATCTAAAAAGCTACCATAAAACAACCTTTTCATTGGGGTAACCTAAAAGTAACCAAAGCAGTAAAAAAGTTAGATACCTAAAAGGTTACAAAAGTAACCTTCTGGCAAAACAGCATTTAAAAATGATGAATTGAATCACTTTATGATTAGAAAAATTATAACTGAACTGCAGTATCTACTCTCAATTACAATAAATAAATAAGTTAATGATAAGAATTACGACAAATTTTAAAGAATTCAGAAAATTAGATATATCCAAATCTTTTAACTTGGCAGATTACAAAGTAGCCAGATCAAACATCTACATCTGTGGTGGAATGTCAGAATGACATTTTTGTATCTTGTCAATAATTCGAAATGGTACTGTGAAAATAAAATAGGTTATTTCGGAAAATAATAAATAAAACCGAAGAAATTAATTAAAAAGAAACTCCAAATTTCATACAAAACTTACAAAATGAACGCTATAAGAGTAAGTTCCGTTTAGAAGTTTCATTTTATCTTATTAATAGAACAGGTTAATTTACAACCAATTTTCTATTTACTTTTCAGGGTTTATGGCGAACTACGCCACTGGTAAAGAGTGTACTCAATAAAAATGCTATGATCAGGCCGTTTGCCACAGCCACAATAACTCCTATGAAGCCGGTAGAAGAAGTAGTTCCAAGTGCTGTGGAATTGGATAAACTATATAAGAGAGTTGAATTAGAGATGCGGGGTGTCGACCCCGCTGTTCTTCTGAGTTATTCCTGGTTCTGTATCGCCGCTGCATCCCATTTAGGCATTGAAGTTACTAAAAGGTATTGTTTATCACACAATTCTATGTATCTAACTTGATTCTACAAATGTGTTTTTAGGGCAAAATTAACGATACTATTGATTATTACAAACATAATTATTTATTAGTAGAAATACTATAAAATTAGTCTAAAAAAGACACTACTGACTTTTATATTAATTACTAGCTGGACCTTGTGGTGTTACACTTATAGTTACTGCTTTGCTCTTATGAGTTAAATTGATATCTAATAAAGCCTATAACCTTTTGTTATAGGCTATATTACATATCAATAAACAGTCTATCTACTCAAAAAAGAAATTAAATTAATTCAGTAGTTTTAGAGATTACCATATACAACTTCACAAACTTTAAATCCTTATAATATTACGATAGATAGCTCATATTAATCCTTTATTCTTTTTTAGCTGGGCCTTGAGGAAAGCAGAAAAAGAAAGGCACACATTACTGAGATGTGTTCACATCTACAAAAAGCACAGGGTGCAATATGAAATAAGGACATATTTCAGATTTATTCATTTACAAAGACTTACTGGATCGACTTGTGACACTTTCTTGGAGTACATCGAAAGGAACCTACCGGAAGGATGTGCTCTTAAAGTCACAAAAGTTGAATGCCAAAAAATACCTGAACACATAACACCACCAAAGGAATAAATAGTTTATTTAAATAAAGTCTAATTTTTTATCAGTGGCCGAGAACTGTTTTCATTTTCATAATTTTATTAAAATTATGCAATGCAGCATATTTTAGACACTATTATCAGTCGCAATTTCTAAGTAACTCGTTTAACATATAACTATTGCATATTTTCTGTAAAAACAAATATTGCTAAACATTTTGGTTCTTGATCATTTCTAAAAAATTAAACTATAGTTGATAAGTTGTGTAGTTAATAATATAGAATGCAAATTGTGAACACAGTTTTATTTCCCCCTAATACTGTACATACATAAGTTTATAGTGTTTTACACCTCTTTAACAGGACGTCAGTAACATACATGGCCATTTACTTATCCTAAGTAATTAAAGCTTCTAATTACAAAAGCAGATTACATTCGCAATTAACAAGAACATTTAACAGTCTAACTACTAAACACTCGGTTTCATATAACATTGATTTAACACCACACTATAAAGCGGTTTATATATAATAAACGGCTATCTAAAAAAATAGTTTAATAAATGTCTCTGAAAAGTACTCTCCTCCGAATAAGTGTAAATGTTATTATTAATAATAACTACATTCTGGCATTCGTTTTGGCAATTAGTATTTCTTTGGCAAGGAGGTACTTTTAAACCTGTTCTATTCATACTGCTGGTTCTTACACACTGTAAAAATGAACAGAATGGCAAAAGTAAGTTCCAGTGCGTGGAACATTAACATCACAGCACACCAAATATATTCCAATCTTAGAATATATGTTTGGTAAATGAGGAAATAACACACACCCACTGCGCATGGTATTGTTAATAGAACGGAGAAAAAAACAGGAACTTCTGAAAAATAAAATGAAGTTTTATTTTTTATATGGGTATATATTTTAAAATACTACTCTTTTTTTTTTAAATATCATCAAGTTTTTTTTTTAGTTTTCATTTTAAAGCACACTTAAGAAAAACGCATGTTTGGTTTTAATAAGTAGAAAAATTTAGAATATCTAAGGGCTGCCTTATAATAATATTTCAACTTACTTTTACTGGCTAAATTTCCACGTCTACCAAGAAAAATACGTATCACTTCAACAAGACAGAGCACGCAAAATATTCCTGCCTCGGTCCACAGGGCATTCTCTGGATACGATACATTTATCGCTTTTAAAATTCCCATAGCGATTTCACATACGAAGAACATTCCCAAATAGAAGGAATTTAGATAAAGTAATATTTCATACGCTAAACTTGAATTTACATTAGTCATTTTGGACATTGTTTATTGGTTTATATTATTTGTTTACTGTTTTAAATTTTATTACATCAGTTTGACGTTTTGAGTAAGAAGGACAGCGGAAGTAAATAAAAAGGAACAGGGAGTGAGGGACAGTGTTGCCAACTCGGATTTTGAAAAAGGCGTAGGTCAGATTAGAAAATTACGTAGAAACGGTAAAATTTCCATATAGAAAATACGTAGATCTACGTACTTTTTTTCTGAGTGAAATGAAGAGAGTAGGGTAGGTAAAAGTGAATAAAACGACAATTTATATTAGATACCCTGAAAGTAGTAGACAGCAGACAAACAATAAATTTAAAGAAAATTACTGTTAGCAAACAAAAAAATCTATGAATTACCACTTGTAGATAATTTAAAAAAGTTTGCTACTTTCAGAGTTATCATCAATTTCAGAGTTATCATGTGACATGAGTCACAGATCACAGTTCTATAGAATGGACACTCTGTTTTTAAAATGAATGGCGCGACGTGTTTAGTGGCGAGGCGAGTGTGCGTTCGTATGAAACGGAACGTTTATTAACTTTTTTTCGCGAAAGTAAAGGAAATTATGTCCATTCAGTCTATTTTGCAAATTTGAATAATTTTGATAGAAAATACGTAGATTCTGAGACTAAAGTTCGTAGGTTTGCAAGAAAGGCTTAAAATACGTAGATCTACGTAAAAAGACGTAGAGTTGGCAACCCTGCAGATACTACACTTTGATCTTAGCCAAAAGGCCGAGAAGCGATGTCGCTGACTCGGTTCGTCGTGGACGTCATTCAAACTGAGAAAATTTAGCCAGCGCGATGCAGTGTTCGCGGTAAACATGTAAAGCGCCATCTATTGACAACTTTTGTACATAACATGTACTGACACAAACTTAGTACGACTTCTTTACAATCCGAAATCAGTAGTGTTCGCAAGACTTTTATGTTTATTAAGATGCCTCGAGTAGGGGGAATTAATCTATGTACAAAGTAAAAATTAAATGACGACATCTTCTCTTAAAAATATGTTTTATGAATCAGAATGGAACCGCGACTATTCATGCTTGCAGTTTCACTACATCAATTAGATGTACCTGATTCACATTTGAGATTTGACAAAGATAAAAGTGAACATTTATAATTATTTTTTACGAAAATACAAATATTTCCAATTTGTTCTTTATTTATGAACTTGGACACATGCACTATCGAACCAAAAGAATTATTCACTTGAATGTTTCACAGTAGGCGAAGACATGGGGGAACACTGTATGTGTCTCAGCAATGTCTTGCCCTTATCTTCCCATGCCCATATCTTCTCTAAAAATTTGAGAATAGTGTTTACTATAAAATAATATAAGAAACATACTGGTAAATTGATTAAATCGTGGGTTTAACATCCAAGACTACGGTCACGTACAATCAACACCAAATCTAATCACCGTTAGATAATTTTAATTTACTATAAAATTCAAATCCCATTAGATACATTTTCCTAAAAGCTCTTCCCTTCTTATGTTGCAAATGGTCATGGGTAAACACTTAACACCAAGCTTCCGTATTATTTCCTCTGATGTTTCTGTATTCTACTCGTTATCTTGTAGAAAACAACGCATTACGAGCTGGTTTGTGTTCTAAACACCTGACTCCGATTCTGTAGGCCAGGTTTTTTTTCAGGGTTCTTTTTTTTGCTATTTTTCTCCTCTTACATTCATTTAAAAAAAAATCTTAAGATTGCGTTCTTCATTTATCAAGTTCCTACTCTAGAACTAGCAACTCATTATCATAATTAAATCACATAAACTTAAAAAGAAAGCAGACAGTAATGGTGTTTCTTGTCAAACGTAATAAAATTGATTGCATCTGACAAGATTACCTACTATACTTCCGTAAGAGCATGGCTTTAATCACTGTTTTTGGTGGAAGAAAAAAATTTAAATCCTAAAATATTTACATATTAGAGAGATTTTTCTTAACTATACACCTGGGTCTTATCTCAGACACAGGACTAAGCTAGGTCGATTTTTCGTTCCCGTAAATCCCCATTTTTAAGGTTCCGTAGTCAAAACGGAACCCTTATAGTTTCGCCATGTCCGTCTGTCTGTCTGCGGCTTTGCTCCGAGACCATTAGTACTAGAAAACTGTAATTTGGTATGAGTATACATATGAATCACGCCAAGAAAGTTGTACAATAAAGTCTTTGTGTGTTCAAAAAATGTGTTGATGTCAGAACAAAACAAAAAACATTGTATTTTTAAGCCGAATAAAGCAAACTACATAATTATAGTATATATTAAAATTTACATTGGCATACATAAATTACAATTAATTGGAAGGTACTGAGGATAAGATTAAAACTTTAGCATTTCTCCAATTTGCAAATACACAAGAGTAAACAGCTCGTACAATTACATTATCATTAGAATTAGTAAAACCTAAAACCCTAGTTACCACCCTATCCGAGGTAGAGATAACATTAAAGTGTTGTCAAATCAGAATATATTTCCATAATTTTAATTTTACCAAACAGGGCCAAATTACAGAATTTTGGGCAACAAATGTTTGTCCAATCAAAAATTACGACAACCAAAAAAATTGGTAAACTGCAAATTTCAATTTTATGCCAATTTAATATGGTTTTGCCACACCTTTTTGTAACCGATTATCTGTTATGAACCAAGTTACTGAAGGTACCTTCTTGTGCTACATCTCCAAATGTTACGTGAAGAGTCAAAGTACTCCGAACTAGTTTATTACGACTACGCGTAATGACCATGTTAATATTGTTTTTGCACGAATTTAATCCGCCAGCCGCGCGTAATTCGCTTCGTCGCTGCATTTGCTGAAATTTGTTAATTCAACATGCTAATTTCATGTAATATTAAACAGTAACCGACTTTGCTTAATTCTTTCATAATTCACATGCAAACGGACGTGCATGACAATACGCGTCCGTATGTAGAACTGCAAAAAACGTTAAAACCCAGTCAACCGACGCAACGATTTATCTTCAATAAATTTTCATAATTAATTAGACCTGGTCATGTTTTGGGCATCGCGTATCGGCCGTTACGTTCAAAAGCGACTTTTTGCTCGATGCACTTGTGCATAAAATTGAAATTATTTATCGATAAATTATAAAAGAGCCCGTACGCAGCGATTTTCACGCACTGATTCACGTACCTGAAAGTGTTGCACAGTGACATCTTCATGAACGTATTGCGTCACGGTTTACACATGATAGCACGCGCGCGCGCCGCGGGTGCTGATCGGTCACTGCAGCCGCGATCGATATTAGCCGATAGCCGATACTAGATTAACGCGGGTGTCGAACTTCCTCCAAACGAAACCGAACACTGAGCCAAGACTGGCTGGAACTATCTACCAGCTGGCCTCGTCCCTCTTTCAGTTTCCATCCGACACTCGATATCCGAAAACAACGCAGATTGAACTAGGAACTAGCAATTATATTAATTTAATTTGAAAGTACCTGAACGCGAATAATATGTGCGCATTGTGTATAGGTTAAACGAATATTGTTTCTTTTCTAAACGTTACTTTCAGAGTGCATCTTCTTCTACCTGGCTATATTTACTTTCCTGTCCTTTTTGGCGCATCTTTTTAAGCTTTGTCATCGCTATAAAATATATTTTCTGACACTTACCTAGGTACGGAACATATTCTCAAAGACGACCTAGTTCTTTGGAATGTTATTAATCGCTGCTGAGCAGTTCTGGGCTATCTCGCCATCAATCAGGACCGAATTAAAATATTGTTTGTCGCCCTTAGGCACTGAAACAAATACTGCCCTTCACTGAAAAGAAAGGCAAAAAATAGTCGTTACCGCCTTTCCCTATCTTAGATTTACCATTTCACCTAAAAAAATAAGGTTGTCCATTACAATTATTTCAATTATTACACACTCACGCCCCTAACAAACAGTAGTAGCAAACTCGAAGGATATTACGGTTTTCTAATTACTATTTAGTACGATTTCGTATAGCTACATAGTCTTTGAGAAAAGACTCCAGAACTTTGTTACATAGCTATTATTGCAACGCGCATTCTTACTTGCGATAATTTGTCGATAAACGAAGATATTTGTTGGGGAGAGGGTACTTGAACACTGGTAGAGTCATGATTTTAATGTCTTGATCCAGGCCATGATATGCGATATCATGCTTAATTTGATATTTGTCGGAAGTGAACCCAGGCACATTCGATTTTTAGAACCTTTCTCCTGGGTCTTGATACCCTTCGCCGGAACCGCTTGTATATAAATAATAATAATGTTAAAATATAGGGATTATATTCGTATTTCATATTCAAACGTCCAGGTACATAAATATTTTAATATAAAGCAATATAGGTACGATGATATAGAGATTCTCCACGATATCTATGGAACCGTTACTTCTCGAATTTAAAAATTTGGCAGAAATATCTATTTCTCGTGCATAGAGATACGCTATACACAGATTTTTTGAAATTCTACTTGTAAAGTAGTTAAAATACGTCTATATGCAAATACACGTGGGCGAAGCCACACTACTAGCTTCTATATATAACAGTAATTTCTAAACTTTCATTACGAATCTATACTGAAATTCTTTCGTACTTTCCATCGATTGTTTGGAAAGCCAGTTAACAAAGTGACCAGCCAAGTTATAATGGCTGCAGCTAAACCAGTACTAACTATCAATACCATTTGTGTTGCATAAAGACTAGATTTAGTGCATGTTTCGTTAAACGAAAATAAAGAAATCTATTTTTTAAACAAGAGTTACAAGTCAGTAAACAAACGGTTTGTAAATTAAATTTTAAATCACAATTTTTATTACTCTTGCATTTTAAATACCCAAACTTAGTCATTAACATTTTACAACACGAAATCGTTTTGCGTCAATGGACAATGCTTCATTGTCCATTCTGAACAAAATAAACTATATAGATAGAATAAGTGTTACTAAACGATTGTTTTTTGCAAATATGTAATAACTGTAAAAAGAAAAGAGGTATTTCGATTGATAACTACGTTAAATTATTGGAAAATTAATCAACTATAATAAAGTGAAAAACTCCCCAAAAACGGGATTTGACTTGAGGTAAAGATAATTTGGAGTATTGGACTCCTCGCTTCTCACCTCACTCCTTCCTCGCTATATTTTTATTGAAAAAAATATCCAACATGATTATCTTTCTTTTGTAGTCGGAATATTTATGTAATGGATTCGTGTATCATTGCGATATGCTTACGATAAAAAACACTGATGGCGTTTACGTAAATATTTACAGATATCGAAGGATTCCAAATTACCACGAGTACCCAAATAACCTGATTCTCCGCCTTTGATTGTTTAGTTTAGTTTTAAATTTTTAAGACCTTATAATGATTTTTAAACGTAGCGAAATATAACAAACAAAACAAACATCAAACACGCTATTAAGTGTCAATGTCAAATTCAATTTCAAAAGTACCCGTTACAACTTACAGCGATTTAAAATTTTATAACACCGGGCTTTGTTACAAATAACAAAATAGGAATAGCAACTAATTCTGTACAAAACTAAGCTGAATAATGGCGGAATTTAAAACACCAGTAAAAACAAGCAAGCAGTTGGATGCAAATGAGAAGATCACTATACCACCATCACCGTTTTTAAATCGACTGGGTTATGGCACAGGTATTTCGAACTACAAGTATATATATTTTATAATAATAATTCATATTTGTCGTATATCTCATGAAGTTATTATATTTAGGTGTATCAGTGATGCAATTAGTGAGATCGCCAAGAGCGGGTCAGATTCGGTCACCATGGGCGTTAAAAATGTTGAACAAACGAGTTAAACCTAACAGAGTGTACACTGACCGTTTAAAAGCCGAGGCAGAACTCTTGCAGCGCATGTCCCACCCTAACATCGTGGGCTTCAGAGCCTTTAGTAAAACAAAGATATTGTACTTGGGCATGGAGGCCTGTGACTTATCGCTTGGTGACATGATAGAGAAGCGGATTGAGGAAGATTGTGAGCCGTTTACTCCGAAACAGATATTGAAGGTAACTATTTTTGTTATTTTCTATGTATTACTAGCTAATTGTCAAGACCTGCTGAATTGTATTCACTAAACTCACTTAAGATTAAAGAAACTATAAGAAGAATAAATGACAGGCAAAGTTTATCAAAATATAAATCGCTTAAAATCCTTGCATGATTTAAAATGAGTTTGTGAATAACAGATCATAAAATAAAGTTATTTTTTATTTTAGTCACTATTTTTCCTTTATGATCGTACTATAGCATTTTATAGTCTTTTATACAATATGGAATATGAGGCCTATTAATCTTCTTGAAGTTACCATTCAAATATAAAACCTTAATAAGATGAAGTAGGAATCGATAAAAAAATATATCTAATTTTTTTCACCTTATTTATTATATTTACTTATTTACAGGTAGCATTAGACATAGGCAAGGCACTGGACTATCTGCACACAAAGATGCAAATCCTGCATGGTGATATGAAGTCGTACAATATTCTTGTGAACGGTGACTTTGCTATCTGCAAGCTGTGTGACTTCGGAGTCACTCTGCCGCTCGACGAGAATGGAGTGTTTGATAAGGAACATGCGGGGAAAGCTGTGTATTTTGGTAAGTTTGTTTTTAGTATATGGAAAATTTAATTTGTAAAAACCACTTTTGATAAATGTAAAATGATTGTTTGTTTTAAATAGCTATTTTGATGCCAAAATTGTAATCTTATATTTAATTTTTACTTTGGAGTTTCTTATTAACATTTAAATTGTAATTAATATTTAACATCGTAAACCAATGTCATGATACAGAAAAATTACAAACAAAATGATGTTAACTTGTTTTTTGTTGGTCATATATTCTAAGATGGTTTTAAATTTAAAACACACATCAATTAGAAAAAAATATATTTTTCCTTTAATAATTAATAAAACTGGTCTTTACCTCTGTTATTTCAATCACAATTAGTTCAATAGCTGATGCATGAAAACAAAAAAGAACTCACTTCCACATTGATACTAATTAAATTTGCTCAATACAATTGATTCACAATGTTACTAAAATATAATATACTTAAAACATATGTTATTTGATTAATTATTTAGGTACCGAAGCGTGGAGTGCCCCGGAGGTGATACATGGAGGCACTATAACCCACAAAACTGACATCTGGCCGCTCGGCCTCACGCTGTGGGAGATGATGGCGCTCATGCCGCCGCACTCGCAACCTGACGACACCCTGGACGAGAGTGTGACCAGTATGGAGGATGAGAGCATGGTGGATTACTTCAATGAGAGATATGGTAACGTAACACAGCCTGTACATATCTCACTGCTAGGCACAGGCCTCTTCTCCTATTAGGTAGAAGGATTATGGAGCTCTGCGGACCACTGCGGGTTGATGGATATACAGT
>DVWM01000476.1:0-10399 GCA_018235105.1 Junonia coenia | reverse complement strand
TTGAAGATTGACGGTTGCTGCGGTCTCTCGTATCTCTGGGGCGCTCGTTGTAAGGTCTTATGTTGAGGTTAGGTTAGATTTTCAAGGGTGATTATTATTAATGTGTGATGTTAAATTGAAAATAACAAGGCAGAATGCTATGCACAATCAAAAAAATGTCATCTATATTAAGTTTGTTCATCTAAAATTTTAAATGATACAGGATAGAAGAATAGTTTCTCAACTTGTAAGTCGTGTTTAACCTAGATTTAATTTACTTGCTAGTCATACTCTTACAGAAGATAGGCGTAAATACATATTCATTACAATATAGCTGTGTTTTATAGTGGAGAGTGAGAGAACTGGAATCCCAACTCCCTATTTTAGTTATTCCCGCACTACTCTTATCCCTTTCCTCATTTCTTTGTTAGACAATTTATCTATAAATATAAAATGTCCCTGGTGATCAAATAGCATCAGCTAATCTGCCTGCCCATTAATCCGCTATCCTAAGCCCGTTAAGTTCAAGTTATGGACGCATATTATGCAGCTACAAGATGTCATGTGTGGTGATCAATGTATCTATTGCTATAAAATGTTCCTGGTGATCAATAAGCATCCAGTAATCCGCCTGCTCATTCACCTACTATTCCAAGCCTAAAAGGCCCAAGTATTAAACGCATGTAATACAGCTTGAAGATATTTCTTGTTGTGATCAATTACCATCACATGATACTAATGAGGCACCTACTCATCTATTTCACGTCCACTAATCCCAAATAGTGGACATAATAAATTTAAAATAGTTAATATAATAAATTTAAAACACTACAGAGTCCTAATAAGAA
Source organism: Junonia coenia (assembly GCA_018235105.1). Taxonomy (NCBI): domain Eukaryota; kingdom Metazoa; phylum Arthropoda; class Insecta; order Lepidoptera; family Nymphalidae; genus Junonia; species Junonia coenia. The sequence continues at coordinate 9,572 of DVWM01000476.1, read as the reverse complement.
TTATGGGAAATATCTAATTATTGCATTGTCGTCCACCCTTGACACGTGTGCAAAGTTCCAACCTTATCGGATTTCTCAAAACTGGTGAAAATTCAGCTCAAAGATTCCGTTACATACATATATAAATATAGCTAATAAAAGCGTGTTGAAAAGATATATAAAGAAGGTTTTAAATATTCATATATCACGAGGCAATGCCCGCTCCGATGCGATGACATAATACCTACTGGTAGATAGGTTAGAACGATTGATTGAGATGTGTATATGGAAATCTTGTTGGTTTTTATGTCCGTGGAAAACTTTTAGAGACGCTTTATAACGAAATTTTCAGTTATGGATAAGTTTTTAGTACAGCTTTCAACATGCCATTAAACAAAAATAAAAAACGACTAGACGTGTATAAAATGGGCATATGTTACCGGGTTTGATATTTACATTTATAAGTTTTGAAGTTAAGCTTTAGACACAATAAAATAGGTACCATTTAGTACAATAAGAAATTACTAGACTTACAAATGGATATATGTTAGTATATTATACATATGTACATTGAATTATTTCAGTAGGTAATCTAACAAAAATATAAAAAGATCTTCAGAATTGTACATTTTTATAAGAAGAGGACTACAAAGTTCGAATTAGAGGTCGAGGTCGTCAAAGTAGAAATATTTAAAACAGTTAAGTATAAATTATACATCTGATGTTAAAATATTGTTGAATAAAAATATAAATATTAATGATAATATTATTCTCATAAATTCCTAACCTAAATTATAGTCTTGTAGAGTTTCAGACAGAAGCTGGTTATCAAATTAGTGTCAATAAACTGTCAAGGTGGATTAACAATAGGTATTACTAACTCATGCCTGAGGCTATATTTGCGTGTTACGGTTTTTAACTACTACATAGGTATGTACTTTGGTTTATGCAACTTTGTTATTATATTTTCAGCTTCAGCCGTTTAAGCAAGACATGACACTAATTTTTAAAGTAATTTTAACATTTTAAGCAAATGATAAGTTTTATTAAAGTCTTATATAAATATTACAGGATGAATTATTTCTTCAGATATAATTTTGTAGCGATACGCATACTCGTAAATAAATTATATCGCCTCCTTACACGTTTTTCTACAAAAACGTTTCAATTGTTTTTCTACACTAAAATTTTATCAATATTTTATAATTAATGAATGTTTAATATTGGTCCTGTAAACTTGTGGTTTAAAAGATATATAGACAATTCCTACAACAAACCTTTATGAATGCAACAACGAAGGAAATCGCGAACTCTATCAAAACCGGTTCAGGGTTTATTTTAATCGCGTTTCATAATAAAGCATATCGAGAGAAATGTTTATTGTCGACGTATTTATTGCTACGAACATTTTTACAGATCTTTATCGTTTTGTCTGATTTATTCGTTCATAAACATTTTAAAGATAATTTAAATCAATATTTCTGTCATTATGTATTTTTCTTCAGTTGCAACAACTTGTATATGCAATTTTTCGCCTATTAAAATATAATTCGTCAAAAATTAATTTCTGTTTCATCTTTTTACTTACAGGCTTGAACTTTGGCAACACTCGTTGTTAACGGACCAGCTTTGACACAAATCTGAAAAAAAAAATAAAAATAAATGCTATAAAACTTAATTCATATGTATAAAAAGTAGCTCATATTTTAAATTTAAAACGGATACTCAATAAGTTAATCCTGTATAATGTTTATTCTCTCAATCTGTCGAAAGCTTAATTAAATATGAATTAAAAATTCATTACAATCTACAGACTTTACACGTTCATACCTCATTGTTCCAGAAAAAGAGCATTAAAAATTACACAGGAAATGACATGTTGAATGCCTTTTTAAAGAAAGAATTTTATCCCAAGGGAACATTCAGCGTATAATTTATACACACGTATTAATCTTAGATAAACATCGGCCACGCAATGCTAACCACGTGAAATCAAGATGGCCGGACGGACTTATTTACAAACTTCGCGACTTCGCAATTAAACCAGGTTATTTATGCTTGTCACCGAAAATACTGTAACAAAATTCGTGAAACACACAGACATCAGTCTCGCCGACGGCGGAATTACTCAGCCTGTCGCGGCAGGTTACTCAAGTTCGTTTCCCTCCCGGACGCCAAACGAGTATGTTTAGGGGCCCGCATCGTAATGCAAAAACGCCTTATCGCTATCATCAATGAGGGTGGCTGTCATTGTACATTTTAATTTATGTGCTCGGTGTAATTTTGTATTCGGTTTTTTGGTTAATTGAAGACGAATAGAACATTTTAGGTTAGGTAAGGTTTTTTCTTTTCTTTTCGGAATAAACTTCATTGTATAAATTTAAAAGTTTTATTGTTTATCATAATGAGAATGTGGATTAAATTTCCGTAATACCAAGACGAGTTTTATTTATATCTCATTATCTTATAATACCTACTAATTAATTAAATAAGTTGTCCTAATTAATTACTGCCAAACCTGCAAGCAGGTAAATTATACTCGGAACAGTTTTAAACATAAAATTCTTCTTGAAATATATGTAATAAAAACAAAAACTGCACGAAACGATACAAGGGAAGCTACAAATGATAGTTACTAAAGAATTGTAGGGTGAGAAAGAAATCATCCAACATTTAAGGTTCTTAAGGGAAGGTCTTCTTGAAAAAATGACATCTTCTATTTGACAGCTAATTTAGGTATACACAATTATAATGTTCACTTCCGATCAGTATGCTGAAATGCATTTCGAAACAAAGTCCATATTTCATTACAACTCACAACCATCCAGCTAAGATCCAAAAAGATACGAACACACTTAGTAATAATTTAGCCTACGATATACTGAACCATCATTCGATATAGAGAAAGCAAACATTCGCGGGTTATACGTTGCAGTTTTCATAAATCATCCGAACAAGACCCGGGGAGCTCTTTAAGTTATTAAACCGATAACAATCGCCTGATTTATCAATTAACGTTGATAAAGCGATAAATCATCTTCGTGATTTTTTATCTGTAATCGTCGCAATGAATATTGAATAACAATGTATACTTTTAGATATTTCCCCTTAATTGCTGTGAAGGAATTAAAATTGTGTTTGAATGTACATTTTTTTCTTCATACCGCTTGTACCTACAGTAATTACTTCTTTTAATATGGTCGGGATGTAAATGATTTAAATAACTTGTTTTAAGTACAACTTAGTACGTTTAATTATGTATTAAAATTACTTACAAGTAAATTACGTACACATATTTAATGATATAATGATCTTTTTATTTATAGGTATAGTTTTTTTTGTTGTATAAAAAAATATTGAAAATGCTTGACAAGTAATAACAACATGAAGCAACTTTGCCTACAAACAAAGAGACGGTCAATATTTTTGTGACAGATCCAAACGCCCCACACCCACATGCACTCTGTTACCACCCACGTGTGGCGTTGAAAATATTATTTAATATATTAATGATCATCCATTATTATAATGTAAATAAAATTCAACATACGACAAGCTTTAAACAGCCGCTACAAATTCGTCAGACACTATGAACAACTCTTAATAATTGTTATCAAATTTTCGTTGCGTTTTTTTGGTTCAACATTAAAACGCGTTTCAGTTACAATTTCACAAAAACCATTGTTTTACGTATTAAAGAACAAAGCAAAGATACGAAACAACAATAATTCCGGTCAATAAAAATTATAAAAGAACCAGGTTAAAACAGGTTCGAAGTAGCGTCGTAATACTTTACGATAAGCGCTTTACTCAGTGTTACGATTAAATAATCACCGTTCCAATTCATCTAAATAAAGCACAGATAATTAAAACCGAAATTACAGAGCAGCAATGCAAACAATAATAAAAATTACAGCAATAAAGCCAAGAGACGAGCGGGCATCGTGCATTAAGAGTTACGACGAATATGAACTGGAAACATTTGGTTTTTGAAAAATACATTCCGAGAATAACACTTGATGAACATTTTGGATTCTATTATTTCGTGTTATAAAGCTGTTTGTCGTGTGCCGTATCGCGTCCGCTAATTGTCGTAAGGCGTGAGAATCATGGTCAAATACCGCATTACGGATTCTCTACAGCACATCAAAATGATGTATTCCTGCCTCAACTAAACTTGTACTGTTACTTAATGTCTTGTACTATTCCGGTTTAATGCATTTAGAGAATACGTCCATAATTTTATTATTCATTCGTAATATACTGCTGAGTAAAATTATAATGGCTATGATTCGTGTACAACCGAAATGGGTCGACTTTCTTTTTGAATACAAGTTCAAAACTCATTTTTTATTCGTGTCTTTGAAAGAATTGTGTTGTTGCAAGTTATCTACGTAAATATAACACATGAGTTTACATTATTAGCATTATGTACGGAACTCCAAATAGAAAACGCGATATTTCCAATCGCATTACTAAAACAGCAGGCTAAAACACAGCTACAAGTTTCCTTATCATTACGGACCCGTTATCAGTACCCGTAATTATTGATAATGGAACACAGGCTAAGAAAGCCCGCATCCGTTCGGAAGCCGGGCCCCAGGATAGTATTATTTCACACCAGTCCGACTGCTTCTAGAAGTCATTTCCGAACCGCATTGCTATCATTGAACCCGTTGGAAAACTAATGACAGCTTTCCTGACAGGATACCAACGCCATTACAACGGGGATTATATGACAGTGTGTCAAGCAATTAAAATTATCGCCGTAATACATAACGCGGGATTAGATTGAATAATTTATTGGTTTCTGATGTACGTTTTATATCTAGAATTTGCGCGTCTTCGAGATCTCACGCCATGTTTATAATTTTGTGAAGATAAGATTGACTAATTTATTGCTGTACACTATTTGCTCTTCTCGGAACTTTTAATCTATTTTTCCTTCTACTCTCATAAGCATACGAAGTCGCAGATCCTAATTATACTAACAACCAAATATGTACCTACATATAAGTGACGTAACACCGTTCTATATGCTTCTGTAAACTAATATTAAAACCGCCTTTTTAACACCGTGAGAATAATTATTAAAAAACGATAACTCGCTTTTTTATCTTGCGTTTTTTGTCGTTGGCAATTTGTGTTTTTTACCTACATGTGGATGAGTCAAAAGCAATCAAACTAGAAATTAAGATAAACTCTATAACATCCAGATATCTATGGGAACAAATAAAAATTAAGTGAATCGATAAATAGACTAATCGAATAACGCTTTTTATTATATAAAATTTGTAACTGCCTACTCTGCCTAATATTTTTTTCCATTTCATGTAGGTTGTATATTTTACTCAGAATTAAATATATGTACATATAAAGGTAAAATCATATGTATCTAATACAGTTACGATATATTTACCATAAGTCATACACCCAAAATTTTTTGTCCTTTTATTTATCATTAGTTTTTAACGGGTTAAACAAAATTGACTCGATATTTCACATCAACTTAAAATTAATTGATATAAAAAATATCAATAAAACCCACACATGAGTTCTAAGAACATAACCCCTAATTTCCCGTCGAGACGGAGAATTTGTTCAGTGCATATAAGGCGATGAGAAATGAATCAAAAAAGAGAATGCTCCTAAATTAACGATCGTGCTGCTATCAATTTTCTCGCCAGCTCCAAAGGTCAGGTCAATCAAATAAAAAGCCGTGAGCTCGAGCAATTACTGCCCACGGGATGTGTGAACGAAACATTTAAACCTAAAAATGATTGGAGAAAAATGTCAAGTTATATTTAATGTGGGCTGTTGGAAATATATTTACGCTTAACATATAAGGAACGGTAAAAATATAAACATATTTTTGAGTAACCATTGTTAAGTCAGCAAAAACAAAACGCAATTAAAAAACCTTGTTAATACAGTCATGGCCATAGAATTCGATAAGGAAATTTAAAATTAAAATTCGAACCCTTTTAACATGCATACACTGAAACGATAATCCATCTCTAATATTCTAAAATAAATTTACGCCAAAAGCCCATAACGAAATATGAACATCCAAAGGCAGAATTCAACATTTTCACCTATATTTTATGAAAATGGTGATTTTTGACCATACCAGACCATAGGGCGATTATAATTTATATCTGTATTAATTACAGAATACAAAGTATTATTTTTATAGGTATAACATAACTACCAAGAAGGATTTAATATATATTTTTTTCACATACCAACACACTGTTTCGTGAAAAAGAAATACCGATTATTTCACACATGAAAAAATATGTGATACATGATTTGACAACTGCAATGATGGACGTCAATCGGAATGCCGTATGACATAAGTGTCGGTAGTTAACCACACGTTATTGCAAAAAAAATGTACATTTTATTTGCAACTTGACATTTTATACACTTTCAAGTTATAAGTAACCTGGCATCCAAACACGAAATCAAAAATAACGAAAGGAAATAATTTATAACGATAAGGAAATAATATATATTTTGTTCAAAACCATGATTACTGAAAAAGAAATTCAATTAAAACAAAAATATTTTTTTCCTGTCTATGTTTGTAGAATACAATGCCATGTCTTTAAGTACACAATGTATCTCATTATTAAAAAAAAAATAACATGTTATGTAAAATAGACACAGCGAAAAATCGAGTACTCAGGAAAATGTAAATACAAATTAATATTGAACACGCTTTAAAATTCATAGGTCTCCATTTTATGATCTCGAAGTGTTAAAACAATCCTGGCCACAGATTATAAATACATAATAAGATAATCTAGCGGAAATATAAATATTAAAATGCATTTCTTGGCATATTAACCCGTGTTTTAACGATCGTAAAAAGTTATTCGTGCTGCTAATGAAGACGTCAATTGAGCCCCGGGCGTAAATTCCGTGTGTAGTTATCGCCCATTTATTGAGTATTTTATGTTAAAGATCAATATTATATTGTCGCTGAGGTTTTATGTCATAATATATAGAGGAATGGGCCGTAAACATCGGCGATGGGAGGGTTAAATATGTTTATTCAGGTAGATTTTTAGGTAAAATTAAATTTTATGTCAGTCTTGAACGCTGTTTTTATTATTAAATGTTATAATTTTGTTTAATACTGCTTGCTACAAATGAAGTATTCGATTAAATGACAAAAACAAAGTTTGAAATGAAACAGTTGATTCATAAAGCATACCTGTTAATTGGAGATTTAAAATGTATTAAAATAGATCACAACACCTAATACGCCAACCTTTCATTAAACATACCAGTAGCTAATCAATAACAACTAAAATAATCGCCAAACCAATTAACAAAGCAAAAGTATCGAAAAGTCTCCGCCGGCGATTTAAACACTGCTAAATCATTCAAGATACATTTGTAAATGAAACGTTAATAGACAACAAAGTATCAATTTACAAGACACATTTTAAACGACTAACTAACGGCTAAGAGATTATTACTTCGTAAAGCGGAGTTTCGATCATTAGACATCGGTTAATTGTCGGCCATTAGGTTTTATCAGGCTCAAGAAAGTCCATTCGGCCTGAGGCATCCCCGACTCTTGCCGAGGGGTCCTTGCCGGTAATAAATTACAATGTAAGCAAATAATGCGAAATTAGTCAGTGTTGTCTCAGATTTAGCGGATATTTGTAATATATCATAATATTCAGACGTTTAATGTTAATTTTTCAGTATTCTTTGCCATCGAAAACATATTACAAAATGTGTATAAATAAAGTAATGAAGTTTCAGGGCAAAACTTTTACAAAAAAATGAATCATTTCAAATCTTGAAAACGCAAAAACTGGAGCGTATAATACGGCGATTAAGGACACAGACGTGACAGAATATAAACATGTAAACAAAAAGAGGTTATGAATAACAAAGACCTCTTCGGTTCACAGTGTTACTCGCAGTAGCCGTTAAAGGGAAACCTTTAGTCAAATGACTCGCTTCCGAGAACGAAATTATCGACGCTCAAGCCTCCATGTTCCCACGTGTTCACACTTGGGTCGCGAACCCGATGTGACCATTGCCTAAACTAACAGATAATGTTGTCTTGTAAATTGCCACAAAAGTTTATTGGCTGTAAACAAACCCTTACGTGTGTAGCCCGACATACTGGTGTTATGTTTTTAGTAATAACATTGCAATTTTGACTCTCTCATTTTAAAGGACTAAGATAATTAAAGAAATCAATTTAGTCCATTATTCTTTAAGTGCTATATTACACTATCATTAATACTTTTGGATAATCTTAATTTTGTTTTTGCCGACCATAAGCATAACTATGGTATAAAAAAGCAAGTAATCTGTTTCCGAAATGTATACCAATTTTAGCGTTGTTACAAACTTTTAACATGTTGAGACCTGTTAATGGCTATTGCCCATATAAAGCTACAAAGGACAACCCGTTAAACGCTTCAAAGGCACTTCAGACCGAATACCGTCACGTCGCGCTCAAGTTACAACCCGGCACGTTCCAGTTGCGACGTCCACGTTGATTAAGATATGGGATTTATTTACCCCACTTACTCATTACTCTCGGTGTAATTAGGATCGAATTTACTCCAGACGGTTAGATAGTAATAGTAAATCTTTTGGTAGGAATGGTGAAGACAAATCGTTAGCGCGATTTGTGACACCTCAGGACAAATGCCCTCACGTCCGCAGTACAAGTTGGCACGTTCCGTTACTAGGACGGCTCGTGATTAAGATATAGGCAGATATAGAATGGATTTATTTAGTTTTCACAGTTTAAATATAACTAGATTATGTCATGGTACGGTGATATTGTCATAGTACTTAGAACTTCCTCCTTACATTATTCCAATCCGATTATTACTCAGCGGGAGGGACCTACTTTTTGAGACAAACTTCTTTACTTTAAAACTTATTATAATTACCTAATTTATTCAGAAGTAGTAAATATATAATAGGGTGACACATTTATGTTTTGATTGATTAGCCAAAATAATCAGACACTAAATATCCTCAGATAAACTAAACATATCCATGCTTGATAAGTTTACTTAAATATATTACAGTAGGTACTGCTTTTACTAACGTAAAGATCAAAAGATTTCTTAAACCAATAAAGCAATAAAAGCAAATAACTACCACTATCAAGCAATCACTCGTTTATCGTTATTTTAGTATCTAATACGGATCCTATTTACACAATAACAAAATAACTATAAACATAATTATAAGAGGTATAAACGTCAACGGTTTAGAGCAGTTACAACTATTACCATGTATTAAAGACCAGTATCTTCGTAATGAAGACACAAATAACGAAGGAACGAATGAACGAATGGAACTAGAAACAGTTCCATTCCACAAGAAAGCTATGACCGAATATTTATTGTCACGGAATACGGATGCCAGCGCATTAAATATATCGCTTGTGTTTATACGATAGAAATTGCCATTGTCTTATTTCGTCTTTTGTTCTAAATGAAATTATTTTAGTATAAATAGTAATATAAAAGAAGAACTCAGAAAACGTATCGAAGCGTTCGAAATGTGGGCATACAGGCGCATGTTGGCCATAAGCTGGA
>DVWM01000475.1:0-10403 GCA_018235105.1 Junonia coenia | reverse complement strand
GAAACAATAACGTGTGTGCAAGTTTCGACGCTAAAATCCTGCCGAATCGTTTGGCCGAATATTCGGTTATTTGGTCAGGGGGCTTGCCGAATATTTGGTATTCGGTGTACTGCCGAATATACTATTCGTTGCAAGCCTAATTATTAAGTTGTAGCTTGCTGGTTGCTAAGTCGTAAGCAATTTTACATACCAAAGACAATAATGCTTAAAAGCCTCGTATCTAGATTGTATGTACGTCACTTTGACATTCTACCATTACTAAAAAATACCATAACAACAACAAATATGGCGTGTGATTCAGATGATTTGGAGCAAACTATCGAAAATGTAAGTAAATAAATGAATAATAGTCTTATGTATCTTTCTTTTTGAAGAAGCAGTATACAATTTCACTTTCTTTTCAGTTAAAAACGACAGTGCGGAAATCTTTTGCTCGAATATATGCGACTTTAAAGGCGAGAGAACTAAAAACATTAAGACAACTCGATGCTATACGAAAACAATGCGAAGATAACAAAGACTTGGAAAAGAATTGTGTTCAGAATATTAAAATATGCTATGGTAATGAGTCCACTTTACTAGATTATATATCAAACTACGGTGTAATTGATCTCGAGAAACTTAATTTTGATAGTAGTACTTTTATACTGGAGGATTACATCTGTCCTAATGACGATCACATGTATTCGTATAAAACGATCGAAGAAATAACCGAGAAAGAGGATGTAGAAGAATTGGAAGCTATTGAAGCGGCAGCTATTAAACAAATAACAGAAACTGAAGATTGTGTATGTTTTGTGAATGTTCAGACCGAAGAAGTGTCAAAAAAGTTTCGAGATGTAAATACTAATAAAAACTCCATAAATATAAGCGAAAGTCCTATTGAAGATGATAAATGTAATGAAAGTGAAATTTTAGAAAATACCTTAGAAGAAAAAACAGAATGTTCAGAAGAAGTTAAAAAAATTAATCCTACAGACGACTGGCTAAATTCAATTAAAAATCAAACAGAGACTGAACCATCACAAGTAACCGAAGTAATGGAGCACAGTACTATAGCTTGCTCTTAACACAGAATGATATCATTATAATTTGTTACTTAAAATGCATTTAATAAATTTTTCTATTTTATCTAAATTTTGTTTAAGAAACTAACATGTTCTTTTTATACTCATCAAAATAAAGTACGTAAGGAATAGGTAGGTAAAGAGGAGGTAAGGGATAAATGAAAGAGATAAAAATAAAGCATCAACTTATATTGTTAATACATTTTTTACAAATGGCGTTACTGAACACTTAACACTAATATGCATTGACTCCGATTATATTCTCTAATGAATAAATATTACCCTTTATTTCCACCGCACTTAGAGCGCAGCGGACAAATAAAAATAATGGTCACCAATCCACAAAAATCATACCAACTGCCTGATTCTCATTTCATTATCATATGGTTTATTTATGGCACTTATACATGACATACACTTTACATAACATCCCTATAAATTCCCATCTTTGGATGGAATCTGTTTTAATGGAGATGTATTCTAGTTTGTACTCAACTTTTTCACTGGAAAATCTGCGATGGCACAAACAGAAGTGCTGATGTGTGGAAAATGCATTAAGTTTTAATGAAGTGAACAATTATAGGTATGTGCTAAGGCTAGTAAAGTTTAGAATATTATATTATTCCTTATAGTGACGGGTTACGATATAATACTTGATATAGGCACTAAATTCCTTATGGATGGGTATTTTTAGGCCACCTTTGATTCGCTTGAAGTAATTTTTATTGTCATATTACTTTCAATGAGCTACAAACTAAGAATTTACTGAATGTTAATATAATTTCATGAATACTGAATGATATAAATTCCTAAGTTAATGTTTGTAGATGATAGGTTAGTAAAGACTAAAATCCGTTAATGGGATACATGAAGAAATTTCTAAAGGACAATTTTATAGTTTGAGAGTACAAAATCTCAAATGAGTACAAAGTTTGAACTAAATATAGCATGTACCTAAGGTATGTTATGAAGTCGTTACAGATAAGTTTTTAACGAGCTTACATTGTGTACTGATTACGACTACTATTGTACATTTAAACAAAATAAACAAAAGCTTATGTACTATACAAGTCCGAAGTCTGTGCATACCGCGGCGACATCACGATTGTTTTGCTTCTCCGAACCGTTGGCAGCCATGTTTAACTCTACCAATGTGTCAACGCTATTTATACTGACCCCTTTCAGAATCTTCTGTGCAGCTAAACTAGTGAAATTAAAGCTCAAGTCGCTTAGGCTTGGGAAATTATAAAAATCCTGGTGATCTTTCTTGCCGTCCTGGCTAAGACTGTATCGTTTCTGTTTGTTCTCTAAACAGTTGATTTTCTCTGTCGAAGTATTGATATCTTTTATCAATTCTTGATTCTTCAGTGCAAGGTTCGGTTCTGAACCGAGCACGGTCGGTTTTTGATCGATACCTTTTGTTAATAAATTGGCTATCGACTCAGAGCTCATCCTATTATGTACATTTGGAAGCCCATTCAACATTTGTAAAGCTGCAGCCTTTTTTAACAAGTCGACGCTTTTTAGTTCGCTATTCGAATTTATATTCGTATGTATCCCCGTGTTCGCCGATGTTAGAGAATTTTTTTGATATCGTAAATTACCTAAAGATCCGAGGACATTGTCGTAACTTTTGGTAGGTGTTGAAGGATTACTATTAGCGCTTGTTTCTATATTATTTATATTGTTATGTATGGCCGGAGAAGATGGATTGGATACAACTTCGTTCGTATTATTTAATTGATTTTTATATATAAAACTATTATTATTTGCTGCGCCGCCTATTTGTAAAGAGAGTTTTCGATTATTATTCATACCCGTGTCATTAATCGAATTTTTGTTAAACTTATTTTCTTGTACTTTTACAGGTTCCGATTCTTGGTACATTTGATTCTTTTTCTCAACGCAGACATCAAAGGAAGTTTCCTTGGGGTTTTTTGTTGTTTGATTTGCGCCGTTCTGGGAAACCGATACGACTTGTCTGTCGTCATTAATAATATAAATATTACTTCCATTACTGGTTTCGGTAACTTTTCCATTCTCGAAAGTGATTACGGATCGAACGGGGGAATTTTGTACGTAGACTTTGGTGTTGGTGCCGCCGTTTTGTGACATTGTATTTGTCGTGACTTTGAGTGTTATGGAATTATTTGAATTGGAGCTAGCAAGCATTGCCGTAGCGGGATTTTCAACTTTCGTCCCGAGAGTTTTGTTATGCAGAGGGGTTGCGGTTTTTTTGGGTGTACTTGGACAGTTTTTTGGCGAAGTTCTCGGTGAAGTGCTTTTACCGTTTTTTATTGTTTCGCCGCCGACAATCGGAGGTTTCGTTCTATACTTATGTAAACTTTTAGGTGAACTTTGTAGACTTTGAACTTTAACAAGTGATTGTGCTCTACTTAAACCCGACGCTCCGTTAGTATGACTAGGCGAAGGCTTTAGTGTGCGATCTGATATGTGGGATTCTAAACTGGAGTGACCGCTGCTACTGGTATGGTAGCTTCTTTTCATCGATGAATTTAGGTCTGACTGTCCATTTTTACAGTCCTTTCTAGGCGTCCGGTGATTATTCGTGCTCTCTAAACTCGATGGACCACTCGTGGACATAACGTTATCGGAATAATCCACACGCCGCAAACTTCCATTGGGACTGTCCCTTAATTTCGGTTCGCTGTGTCTTTGAGGTGACCCAAAATGATCTAAGATGGTCTTATTGGTTGAACTTCTACTTAGAGTTGATCTGGGAAGACTGCCGGAACTAGGACTGGACTGCCTCACAGGTGAATGGTCGTATTGTACAGAAGTCGCTAGCCCGGACTCGGTGGAAAGGTGTCTTTTGTGCCTCCTCGGTAATGTCGACGACCGATTGCTGATCTCCGAACCGTCATAGTACGATGATACGAAAGATGTTTGACTCTGCAAGGACTCCTGAAATGAGAGAAAATTACGATTTAGAATCGGCAAACACAAATCAATTATTTTGACAGTTTTGCTGCAATATGGGTACTCAAAATAGTTCAGAGGTAGATTACTTATTTGTAGAACTGCATAATATTATGTGGTGTTAGAGTAATGAACTTACTGCAAGAGCTACAACGTAGTTCATACACTACATTGCTATGTACTTAGCTCAATTATGTATTCTCGAACAAACCCAGTAATATTAAACGTCATGGAAATAAAGTGGACATATTGTTGATTCAACAATTACCTTGGAGTCGGTTTGCGTGGCGACACAGTGTAGATGGACCGCTTTAGAGTTGAACCACTCAGTGGGCGGGAACTGCGCAGAGAAGGTGCTCATCGCGCGGGTCTGCTTGCTGCGGCCGCTTCGTCTGAATAAGCGGGAGAGCAACGACACTTTCTCTGCGAATGCGATAAATTGTGGTTATTGAACTTGCATTGGAAAGACGTGTCAGATTAGAAATAATTGATATAGGCCCTAAATTTTAAGCTTAGTTTAGGAAACTAATCGTTAGCAATAATACAGTAATAATGTTCTGTTTCTGGTAAAAGCTCAGCAAAAACTATATTGCGCTTAAAATAAATACAGGAATCGTTTTCAACAAAAATATAAAATAAAGTGCAGCCCCAAAAACATAACATGAATGATTAAGCTGCATGCTTCGATAAGCATCACTCTTAACATAAAGAGCATCGGTTTCTAAAGATAGCCATATGCCTTCTTCACTGAAGAGGCGTATGGCTTATTTTCTAAGGATAGGCATAAAACTTACTAGGCGACGCAGATTCTACGCTTGGAGGGTAGTCGGTGGAAGACGAGCTATCTGTCGTGTTAGCGTGCTTGTGGTGCAAGCTGCGTGTGGAAGCGCATCGCTGCAAGTACTTGCTCGAGGAGCCGAAGATCCTCAGGGAGTGGCGGCGGTCGAGGGAGCGGGGGGCGGGGAACGATGCGCTACGACGCTTGTTTGGTCTACCGTACAGGATTTTGTCATTAGGATTTCCTGGAAGAATAAAAGATATAGTGTTACCAGAAGTATAGTAATGATAACCATATTAGACTTGTATAAATTGTTGTTTACGTTTTTGCAAAGTAATATTAAGTAGTAAGTAGAGTTAAATATCAATAATGCCTTTTGCCCCTTACGTAAGACCTTAACAAGGACCTATTAGTAATTAATATTTTGCTGTTTTTGCTCGAAAGATTTTATATAAAACCACACCATAAACGTTTTACAAGTAGCTTTGTTTACATTCGTTTTCTCTTTAAACTAGTGTAGTCTGATGAGAAAAATAACGCAATAAAATATTAACCGAATATTTAATTCAATAATAAATTACATTTCTACAAATACATTGCATATTAAGTACAACAAGTAGGTGGGGAAATCTACCATAAAGTACAGCGGTTTATGTACAAGCGGAGAGAATTATTGAATTTCATAACACGAACACAACATGTTAAACGGAGAGTTGTATGAAACAATATGAATGGTTATCGATTAAAGCTGGAAAACATAACACGTCGTACAATACAGGCCTTAAATCAAAGGGACCGTCATAAAATTTCTTTACGCAATATTATTTATGAATACTGAAAATTTTCTGTAGGTTGTAGTAGTATGTTGAAAGTACTAAAGTGTGTAATTTATTTTATAAAGCCTTAAAGTGTAAAAGGTTAAATGAATTGCTTTATAATTTGTGGTCAACGTTAAGTAAACATTCTAAAAATACTAAGACTTGTATGTTATGAGGTCAAAAACAATAATATGAGGTTTCACACTGTGTCCGAACGAATAGAGTCGATTTCAGTTCACAATGATAGAGTAACGGGTAATGATATGTAAGTATACTAATTATTAATTTATAGAGACCTTTAATTATTGTAGCTGTATAGTTATTTTAGGCACACGAAATTTAGATAATTTATATGAATTATGCCTGCTGTCTCACCGAAAATTTAATAAAGATATACATAAATACATCCAATTAGTCACTCAGTAAAATATTACATCATAAATAAGACTAAATTGAAAGACCAAAAAATAACTAAACCATAAACCACCCAAAGATGGATGCGCGTGCGCAAGTGACGCACAAAGAGCGTCGCCGCAGATGCACGAATAAATCACCCGTGAACTTGACAGTCGATTCGACGCATTGTATGTGCTTGTATACTAAATGTTTTATTTACTCTTTCGACGGATTTAGTAGACGTATAATTTAAGCAAGTGTAAATTGCACTGTGTTTATTAATGGCCTGCGCTTACTCAGCGATCCGAAATACGTTTGTGTTATTCGTGTACTTATTTATATTGGTAATAAATATTTTATACGTGAAATTAGTTATAATACTTTATGGTTGAAATAATATTCTGATTCAATTGTATGACTTTGTTTCCATACAGGTACCTACTCTTCTTTTCGTTTTTATTTATGAATGCCATAATATTTGGTTGCGTACACCACAGAGATCTCATAATTCATAACTCAATCCATAAATTATTCCTAACGAGGTAACGCAAGCTCGCCGAGTCACGCATAAGGCATAACATCTAATACGGTATTTTCAGTACTCATTTTCAAGTCCTCACCAAACACTCGGCCTATACAAACATTCGCTAATTTAACGCTCATTTGCAAAGACGGTAAACATCTCTGGGCCTCGTCTCTTGAGCGGAATCCCTCTCCATTAAAATACCTCCGTGCGTTCCGTTATACTTAACAGAAATAGACCGGCATGTCGCGCCATTTTAGCCTAACGCTGAAGAAGAAAATAACATCAAACTCTATTCTCGCCAACTAGCTGAACAAATAGAATTAAGATAACTAACAATAAGTTGAATGTATTCAATTATCACCTGTATATGTATGTTAGATATTGTTATGGTGAACTACCTACATACATGATTTGTATACAAGCTTTTAACTAATATCGTTATCGTATACGGGAATGCAGTTAGTTACTATCAGTTACATAGTTTAATTTCCCAAAAAAAGGTAAGGTTTATTGTATATAAATAAATGTTCATAAAAAGGACACTGATAATTAACATGATCAAAAGAAATTTTTCAAAATGCTGAAATAGTTCACTTGAATAATTGAGCTGATCCCGAAAAAAAATTCCTCAGATTAATGACTACTTTCAAATCACGCTTGCATCAAAAGGTTCTATATACATTTTTGTTACTAAATAAACATTAACAAAACGTTAACACTATATTCGAGAAACGGTGTTTATTTCGCCATCAATAAGCTTTAAGCTGTCGTTCCCACTCGTCTCTCGAGCCGCCATTTCTGCGCTAAGTAGAGGGCGCTCAACAATGTTGTGAAGTGTTTTTATCGAAGTCGCGACATTGTTGACGTTGCATTGGCATTCCAGACAGAATCGTTTCAAATTCACTCTTGTTTTGGTTTTGACATTATTTTAGAAATGTTTAGCGAACACTTTAGTTTTGTCGTTCACCTTGTTCAGAAATTGAATGACTTGGGCCTAAATACATAAAACTCTACATCTACTCATTTGCACGAATGTGCCGGCTCGACTGGAGTGATACCACGGCCTCACAGAAAACCGGCGTAAAATGACGCTTGCGTCGTGTTTCGCCGCGTGAGTGAGGGTACCGGAGGCCCAATTCCCCACCCCTTCCCCATTAATTTCCCATCCATTCCCTCTCCAAACCCCCTAAAAGGTCGGCAACGCATTTTGTAGCTCCTTTGGTGTTGCAAATGTCCATCGGCGACAGCATTCACTTTCTATCAGGTGATCTGTCAGCTCGTTTGCCGCCCTATCCCATAAAAAAAACATTTAATTAAATTTTCATACATTGCCCGTAACATATAAAATGCGTAAGGTTTAAAGTAATTTGAAAACGATCAGTTTGACCGCTACTTGGTAGGTGTAGTGTTAAGGATTATTAAAACCTACAAGGTCTCCTTCTGTCATAAATTTCTTACCTTATATTCTCTTAATTGCACCGATATTATAAAAGATATATTAATAAACATAATCAAGACAGATGTATGTTGCACGTTTCATGTTTCTGTTCAATATTGTATTGTGTCAATATCTTCAATGCAGTTGCAACTCTTATCCTCTAAGTGCTCTTATAATCTCCATTTAAGATTGACAAGCACGAGATAGACTTTTCAAAAATATACAAGGAAAGGACGTCTATCTACATTTAAAAATGACGACTAAAATACATGGGCCTATAGATTTTAGTAATATGATTTATTTTGTAGATTTGTAGAGACTTGAATATATATTTTTTTTCTTTACCATTGATATATTTTTAGCCTTTTTGAGCTGCGCTGGAGATGTTTAAGTTTAAGGTTGAGTTTGTTTAAAATATACTTAATAGAACTATACATATAAATACAATCTTTATGCATATTACAGTTTAAATGTTACCATATTTATTTTTAATACTGCGATGTCAAGAATGACAATGCATAAAGGATTATTTTATGAACAGTGCACGGGTAGGTAGCTTTTAGGTGCGTGCGTACATCATCTATAGAGAAAGACCGTTCACAAATTAATGAAAGATAAATTAAATAAATAGACCACTTTTTATACATACATTAGAATACCTATACATTAAGAATTTAACGAGCGTAAAAAGCAGAATTTTATAAAAAAGTTTTTTCTATACCTATAACAAAAGACAATATAATTTTGTAAGTTCAAAGTAAGTAACCGATATGATATAATATTTATTCATGTTTTCATCTTTATTTTGTGCTACATTCGCATAGGTATGTACCTACTTGAAAGTTTTCCAAATGATTAAGAGGTGTTTTTGTAATTTTCAAGTATTAACTTGTTACATCCGTTAGCAAGCAAGCTATTTGTATATACATACATGTAGGTATATGTACTGCAGCTTAATGACGATGGGAACAGAGCTCGAACCAGGCTTCGCTTTTCATAAAGCAACGAGTGATTAAGGCTTTGAGATACCATACCTACCTTACTGTGTGAAATCGATGAGCATAAACATGAGAAGTGAAATTTTTGAACAAAAATATTTCGAAAAACCTCATATCGCTCTGACCAATCATTATTTTAGAGTTTTCTAAAAGTGATTTGATTTCTTAGTTCAAATAGACGTGCTATTTTATTCTATAAAATCTAGAATATTCAGTTGTTTAAGATGTAAATTACATACAGAGCATACGACAAAATTTTGGAAATGGTATTAAAATGAAAATAGAACCTGTTATACTTATGTCAGATCAAGAGTAATAGTATAATAGTAAACCAATAATTTTAGTAAATAAAAAAGCATTCCAATATTACCGATTTAAATTTCACTATAAAGAAAAAAAAATAACCTTTCACATATCTCATTACGAATGCACTCAGAGACATTTTTCTTATACGGAAAAAGTAATTACTGAAATAACAATAAAAACAAATAAATGCTAAAAGCCATGACCTTCGTACGAAATGGTATGAGGAAGAATAACCGAGAGGTGAACGACCTAGAATATATGTATGAACTTACACATCTCGGAGCATAGTGCTGCAGAAATGGTTTAATGCATGTGTAATAAGAAATATAAAATGTATTTATTATCTGTTGGTATGGTAGTATTCGATGAGATTGCCATGCTATGTTCTTATCTGTAGGTACTTAATAAATTATGCTTTTTATTTTTTTTTATTACCCTAGACCGGATTTCATAAAATGAGTATTTTCACATACATCCATTTACTTTTTTTAGTTCTCCTACCTAAAGTAGGTACCTAACTGATAACGTCAAATAAAGGAAATTGGCAGCACGTTTAGGATCGAATGAATATAAGTGTATTGTGTACAAGAATCAAACGATTACAAGTGTATTGATTTTATTCTAGTTTTAAATACGTACAAATACCATAAAATTATATAGGTACGTATTAAATTTGCATAAAGCCATTTCTAAACAATTCCCTTATCTGGCTCCAAGAGAATGCACTTGGATAAATCGAACTGAAAATAAACATTAGGGCATAAAATCACCGCTGCCGATTCGTTGCACATCGGTTCTAAAATAAAACCGGAGTATGAGTTATTATTGAATATCGCCTCCAGCGGAGCCAACATTTGATGAGCTTTTTTAAGCTTGAAGATTTGTTATTGTAACGTAAACAGTACCTAAGTCTTGTAGATTGTAAAAAAATAATTTTGGAAATATTTTGTCCATTATACCTACTGTGATACTGTGAACATTAAGAGCATATATGTTTTCATACTTTAATTTAGTTTTTCGTAGTTTTATTAAAAGTAGGTACATTTTTAACTTTTTTACTTTAAGGTACGATATTTATTAATGCTCAACATGGTTAGGTATATTTTTCTTTATTATTAAATAAAATATTCGATTAT
>DVWM01000474.1:0-10404 GCA_018235105.1 Junonia coenia | reverse complement strand
GTCCGCGCTTCATCGATCGCAGCCTCCGACGTTCCTCGACGACGTCTGCCCTGACCTCCCCGCCCGCACCGCCCCGCCGCACCCCGCGCACCGACTGCATTTACCACCCGCCACCCTCCTCATACATACTACCGACGTACCTGTCTACTATCGTCTGCTCGGAACGTGAACTGCTTAAACATATTTCACAAAAGTTGCACTCTTCATTCTTACTAGCCACTACGAGGAACGGACCGACGTTATCGAAACTTTATTATATCTCGTTTATATGGTAGCTATTCGGATCAGAGGTGTTGATTCGATACCGGTAGCCGTTCGGTGCTTAATTCCAACAGTGCAATTAAAGCCGTTTACATCACTTCGCGAGCGACCTGTAAATGTTATTCGTGCTCATTAAAACCAAATTACGTTATAAATTTTACGTGCGTACGTTGTAGCCACGTTAATGTGCTCAAGGAATTACCGAAACATTGTATTGCGTTTATTCTGGAATGTGATAAACATAATGTAAGAATGAAGTGCCTTCATGCTTATTTAGGTTGGGACTAAAGGGGTAACGTTATGGTATGGTAGATGAGAAATGGTCCGATTAGTTTCTTTAAAAGTACTTACACATCACAAATGTTCATCATGATATAAATTTATGGAAAATCTAAAAGAGTTATTATGTGAACATAATCGCTTTATCTGTAAGGTGAGGTAACACGACATTAGTGGACTAAATTAAATTTGTCGGGTGTCGGTTTGGCGCCAGCGGCGGTGATCGATCATCGGTAATGGTGCGGCCACTAACGACCCGGCTCTGTCCGTCAAGCTTCACCCTCACCTACGATTCATCAACCGTTGACAACCGTTCATGTCAACCCGTGACTTATTCTGACAAAACTAGGACGCGGTTTTGACGAATTCCATCGTATCTCCCATCGATTAGTGATTAACGATGCCATTTCCATATTTTGGTTTTGTGTCAATGTGTTCATTTATTTAAACAGCTTGTTTGTAATACACACATTTATGTTATGATTTATGATATGCTACATTAAAACGATATTACTTCATGATATCGGGAAATAAAGAAATAAATGAAACGTGCAACTACCGTTAAAAAGTATTAAAATATTAATGATAAGCGCGATACTTATAATGCGAAGTATAAATGGTATGCAAATGTTGCAATTTATAAATTAAAAGCAAATACAATTTAAATCGCGCATATGGCGGCGATGACAGCAAAAAATCCTGTTCCAATTAACGCTTATGAAGGAGTTCGGAATAAAAGAAATATCATTGCAGACTTGTTTATAGCTACTGCACGGTAAACACAGAATTGTTTTTAATGTAGGGACATTAATAAACATTTGTTTGTACAGTACTTTTATGGTTATTTTCTAAGTTAGGTAGATAGAATAATGAACTAGCTAAGTTAGAAATATTTTCCGTTACCAGGACCCGTATTCTCTATGTCACGATACGTAACGTGCCCAAAACGGATGATGTCATATCGTGCTCGTCAAACAATCTTACCATGGCACGTTACGTCTTCTTGAAACGGTATTTTGTAAGCACACGTCTTGAACTTCTTAATTACTTATTTGACAGCATGGAACGTGCCACGTTACATGACATTTCAATTTCACAATGTCATAGAGAATACTGTTTTAAGACAATAACGTGTTTCAACATAGAAATACGTTTTGATTTGGCATAGAGAATAAGGGCCCAGGCTTGGTTAGTTACATCAGATAATATCAGTTGTCGTTTAACAGACGGGATTCTACTTTTGATATATAAAAATATATTTGCCACTGCGGTGGTACGTCTGTACTTTGAAGTGGGAGCACCTGCCACCATAACACCCATATATTATTGCCGATTAATTATTATAGCATCACGATTAATAAAACGTGTTAATTGAGAAATCATATCTGGTTATTGAAGTCTCTTATCTGTTATTGAAAAATTGTTTGAGAGTTTCAGCTGCAATGAAATAAATGAAGCGAGAAATTGTTTGCGTTAAGTAAATGAAATATTAATTCTTACCAATTATTACTATTTATTGTTTTCAAAAAAAATAATTTACGAACGTAATAAATTAAATTTCCGCAAAGCTTATTCATAAACGGTAGGTATATTTACGTATATATGTATATTTAAACTTATTATAGACACTATAAGTTTAAATATAAGTACATATTTTTTGTACATGATTATCCTACGACAGAAGGAACAAAAAAATATAATTTAGGTAATATAACTTCATGTTATACAGTTTATGTTTAAACTGTATTTCCGGCATAACGCACTGCACTGTGTCCTTTTAATTTACATTTCATTCGAAACAATAACTATATTAAGTTTTACTAAACTAAATTTTCGCCGGCAATTTATATGAAGTGAAAACACGTAAATTTAACAAATTGCTCCAGCGTTGAAAAAGTCGTTAATCTTATTACATGCGGCATAACGTTGAAAATTGCTAGTCGGATAATCAAGAAATGTTGCAAGTAGGGATAGAGAGGACGAGATGAGGCGGTCATTAGCGGAATGAAGCCATTAGGAGCGTGTAAAACAGTTAATTACTCCGTAATCTCCACCCGAGGTGCTGGAGATACTTAAAATTATAATGAACGGAGATGATCTATAGATTAAAGACAGTTTCGTGTATAAATCAAAACGGTGTTAAGGAATTTCGCAGGTTTTATGTTCTGATGCGTCTTAAAGATACGTAGCATTAATTTTAATAGTGCTGTTAAGTTTTTCATTAGGTACCTATATGCCTAGTTTGTTTGGTTTAGATTTCTATGTAACTTCTAATCATTTTTTGATGTTTTAAAAGTACCTTAAGTTTATATAAGATGCTTATGAATAATTTATTTATTAATACAGTCGTATGAGCTCGGTCTCGTGTTATAATGCTCGTTGTTTTGGATGTCTCTATTTTAAATTGTTCCTCCATACAAAGAATTTAAGATTTATTACAGCATTGAAATATACAACTATACAGCTAAGCAAATATATCCCTTTTATTATTACTAAGGATTATAATGCTCACTAAGAAGAAAAAGGAAAATATAAATCATATCCGATCGACGTTAGTAACTTAAACAACTGTTTATATCATCGAACATTTGGTTATGTCGAATCGCTTCCGGCAGTTGTGCATTCGACACGAGTAATTAAATCATCGGCCGCTCCGAATCTCTTTAATATCTTACTTATCATAATTAACTTCGTTTACATCGCGCTGAATTATCGGCGAACATCTTAATAATAAACGTTTTATTGTCGATTATATTGAGCTATGAAATATCTTTAAAAATTTTACGATAAAATTGTAGCGAAGTTGACTTCGTATAAATTACAGTCTGATTAATTAACGTGAAATATACTTTTTTCATTTTTTATCTGTCGAAAAAATAAAAGCCATTGAAACAAATCTGAAGCAAAATCAATAAAAATGGAACGACTTACTTCTATATGGACACTTAGTGCTCACACGACAAACTTTCGTCAGTCGGACTTTTGTCCGTTGAAATATTGTTTTACGTGTCATTAGCAAAACTCATTTTTTGTAGATTTTTATATGTGGACAAAAATTTACCGAGTGCATCATACGTTTTATTTGGGACTGACAAAAGTTCCGCGAGAGTCGATCCATTAATGACGACTAGTTTTGGACAACGTCCATTTTCTAATAAATACAAAGTACAATTTCATGTATTACCTGATTATAATATTAAGGTACACGTACGCTGAACTCTTTGTCTGTGTTCTTGTGATAATTTATTCGGTAGGCGCACTGTCTAACTGTTGTTAATTATTTTGTAATTACGAGTACAAGAGATATCTACGGAGATGAATTTAATTTTTTAACAAATTAACGTTATGTTGGTTGACTTACACATGGTATAGAATCATTTAGGGCATTAATTTTGCTTGTTTATATGATTTCCTCGTCTACTTTAAATCTAAACTGATTCTTATGTTCTAAATGTAAAGTAAAACAGTATCTCAATTGTGTATAATTAAATCACAATTGGAGCATTTAGCAAATAATCGAAGTTTTATAATAATCGTTACATTTTGAGCAGATATAGTAAAGTGCTTATAAGTGATAATATTTCAAGATGTATATAAAGATGAGTGCTAATAATAGACATTTTCTTCGTCGTAGATTTCCTCATTACTCGAAGTCAATTTGCCGGGCGTATGCGCTAAGCTTAAGCAGCGTAATTGCGTATACGAATCGATCGTGAGCAACGAGAAGTTTTATAGTTAATTGTCTTTTTCTTCACGTTGATTGTTTATCTTGCGTGTTGAAATTTCTTACTGCAGTGAAACCGTTTTACTCGCTCGTTGGGTGCGCATGTAGGGTAAAGTTGATTGCAATCTTATAGAGTTTTTTTCTCCTGATATTAAGCGCTGAGATTGTATTTTATTACGCTTTTTATTGTTTATTCATTTCTAAATATCAACTTCATTGTAGCTAATGAATGTTTGATTGTGTGACTGGATTTTATTGTTATTTTACTGTATTTTAATCGTGTCATTTATTTTATAATTGTAAGAGATTATCGCAGTAACAGTTCTGCTGTTTATATATTTATCGAGCGGCATTCCATGTTCATTAGGCGAGATAAATTATAAAAAAGACACGTTTATAATTGTTTAATAACCTTAATCGGACAATTTTAATGTTCGTAATTGGACGCTTTACTAATTTTGATTCCTATCTAACGACGTTTTTGTTTAAAGGCCAGCCATCAAAATTTGACGTAACAGCTATATTTCACGTCGAATGTTGCATATTAACAATAGCTGCGTTAGGGTTTACGAGGCGGGCGTCGAGCCGGCCGGAAACCTCATAAACTGAGCCAGATTCCGCCGATAAAAACGGCACCTTGTTAATTTTAACTGTTTTATTATAGCTCTTTAATAATTCACATTAATCCAAGATATTCTTATTAAAATCATCGTTTTATGGTGAATAATGATAGTGCCAATTAATTTAGGAAAGTAGTAGCTGGGTTTTAATTTATTCATACGATTTCGTAAACTATGAACGTGTTGTCGCTACTTATGTATTACTTGTTATCGCGCATCGTTATTGCGCATCTAGAATTATTAAATCAACCTTTAGTTTCAAACAACAATAAGTATTCTTTGCTTTGCTATTTATCGGCCAACTGATTGTATTAGCATATGTTTTGATTGCTTCAATCATTTACCGGCCGACTAAGTTCTTATTCTTGTACCTATGTCAATTCCGGTAGTCGGTTTCCTTGATCGTCGTTGTTGATCGCCCCAGTCCTATGCACCAGTCCAGATGTTCGAAGCACCAAAGTAGAGCAATTCTCTGAAGGAAGACATAGACAATTAACTGGCTGTAGATACTGGTCACTAGTTGTAATATCTGAATTATAAATGAAAGCATGTTACCAGTAAGCAGTAAGATCCTGATTATTACACTCTAAAATACACATTTTTACGAGTCTTAGGTTTTTAGTTAGTATTAGCAACATTAACCTACCGTAGGTAATTGTGATCATGATAGGGCTAGGAAAGTAGGGACATCAAAGACTTTGTAAGAGTTAGAATTTTAATAGAACTTCTCGTTATTTGGTATTAGAATTCAATCGTGTTTTGTAAATATTTATGAAAGAAATATCTTTTTCAATTTTATATGTACATACTCTTGCCAACGTCATGAATCCAGTAAATGAGTTAAGTTATAAAGTATTTATACTAATGACGTTGAAAGATTAGTAATGATTTCTACCAACGTTATGAAAATGGGAAAGTTTATTTTATATTTCCTCTAGTCCACTTTCACGGCCATAATTCTCTTTAAAATATTAAAAATATTTCACATTAATTTGTGGGTAATTATTAAACCTATTAGACGCTACTCTAAACGGATTAATTTTATTTTTTATTTCTAGGTTAGTAGTAAGCAAGAAGCTAAACAGCTGTTTCATAAATAACGTGTTGAAGGCATCCGGTTAAGGCTTAATTTACAATTACGGTCTCAACATTAGCAGCATTAAATAATCAAACATTTCTCGCATAACTACAAAATTACAAGAAATACAAAGAGGAATTTTTAATTAGGCAAGCGCTGGCCGGCGCCCCGCGGCGTCGCTACTTCACACACGTTGTGTTGATGTTGAGGTCATTAACTAAACGTCAATTTTCACAATATTTATGTCTCCATTATTTTTCATGTACGACGACATCGTAAACTTTTAATTTCGTTCACGAGAAGCGATACTGTATTGTCAGTTGTGAATATAAACACATTGCACCTATTTCGCAAATTTTGTTAAATGTACTTGTGTCTCGTTTGGACCGTTCACTAGACGCTCTACTTTTGTTTTTGAAGGTGAGATATTGTTACATTATAATATAATACATTTAATTGGTAAGCTTTAGAATCTACTATAATTTAAGACTAACAGTACCATACATTAACAATTGTAAAACATTGGGGTGCATCATAAGCAATGCCTATATTGCAATCTAATTTTTATTGCAGTTTCATGAATTCATAGCTGCTACAAATTAAAGCCATAAAAACATGTACACGCTACTGATACTGTGCTAATAATTTGCTACCTCATTCAAAAGCTATAAAAAGTAATATGATTTAAGAGTAACAAAGTCCAAAACATCATAAACTGGCACGAAAAGATAACGACCCTCTTTACAAAAGTAATAAAATGAGAGGTCCATTTCGCTCGATTACCCCGGAGACGACAAAACATGTCAAGTGTCAATTTGTATAATTTTACACGGAAATTAATATTAAGGTCTGACAGATGACAGTTCGCGTGATGCTCCCGCGCTGGAAGTTTTACTGTCGCGATGGCTTCGAGCTAACTTCATCAGCTGTCAATTATTCGAAGCGTTTTGAAATTCTTTTCAATTTTTTTCCTGTTATATTTAAACTGTGTGTTGGATTTAGAATATATCAAGATTTTGGTAAGTTTTATGAAGGAGTGTTTAGTTTGATATATAAAAAAAAAACAGTATGTATGGGTATTATGGTTGTTTGTGTGTCTTATCCGCTATAATACCATTTACCCGATTGCAATGAAACTTTGTCAACTTATTGTGCACATTTCCAAGGAGGTGGAATAATTGTAACAGTGAAAAATGTATTTAGAAGATAATTTTTCAATTTTCCTGTCTCCATATTTTTTAAATCAACAATTAACAAACGGCAAGAATCAACAAATGCGATCAAAGCCGCTATCAGAAAGTCAAGTTCATAAAATATTGCTGTACATATATTGAAAGTATAATACATGATCTTAATAATGTTGTCAATGTACAATCCAAAGTGCTGAATGTTCTGATAATGAGCGTCATGTACACAATGCTGGGTAACAGTACCCTAAGAGCAACGGTCACGTGGCGGCGACGTAACGAGACGCGCGCGACACTCAGCCGACAGCCGCGCGTCACTCTGACGCTAATTCCCTCTTCTCCATTACACTGAAACATTCCCGATTAGCTGCTACAACCTCATTAATAGCTATTTTAGCTTGAAGTATTGATACGGAATCAATTATATTACTAACAGGTAAAAACTTTTACTGTGTTTTTGCCTAATGTTATTATATCTTTGAAATCTTTGAAAATTCTTTCGATATTAATTTCCATTATATGTATAGTCTTTGTCACAGAAGGTTGAATAGACGACCTATAGACTAAATCAGTAACTAATGTAGCATATATGGGGGTAAGATAGCCAGGTTGCCGAACGTAATAGCGGGATATACTAGGCTGCTTGGTCGAACACGCGTATAAAAGGCCTGACCCACTACATTATATAAATGATTTTAGTGTCCCAATGAAAACATTTTTTGTGTATAACTAAGGGTTTTTGATTATCTATTGCACAAATAAGTTTTTTTTACTTGCTATTATATCCCAAAGCAAAACAAAAAACTTTTATCAAAAGCCGAACTGGATACTATTTATTTTGTTAGCAAAAAGCCTAACTATAGACGGCTAACGCTGCACGTACTCGTAAGTAAAGTCGGGAGCGATACCTACTCAGCTAGCCATTAATGTGATCTTAAAACCTCCTCTTATCATATCATTATTGGCTGTAAATCGAGAAGTCGTAAAGTTAGCGCGGATCGAGTTGCGTGCGAGTTGTCGACCGGATGACATTTCATGGAAACCGGTCATGCCTCTAATATCGTGAGCGACGTCCGTACATTGTTATCGCGGAGTCTATTATAATTAATGCATATTATATATGCAATATTTAATCACACTTCAATACTTAAAATTAATAGTTTGGCTCGTAAAGTTGATTCAACATCTACGCTATAATGAAGGTATTTAAATAACTGTCTTGCGTAAATGCAAATACGAATGATGGAGACATGTTACGTTAAACCTTGAGCGTGTAACTACGTAAATTATTTAAATACTGCCACCACAAAAAAGATTTTAATTTCTTAATTCGCGTTATTTTTACTGCAATTAACAATGATAAAATTAAAGTAATACATATGTTATTTGTATAAAACAGGGTCGTACCTACATTAAGATGTTTTAAAAAATAAATAAATTTTTTTTGAACACTAAAAATAAGACACTCATCACGTCCTAAAACTATGTTTACAACCACTGAGGAGCACTTTATAATAAAACAAAAACATGGGTGCAAACCATGGAAAGATTATTTATTCACTACATGCTTAATATACGTTATATACATTTCCAAGAACCAAACGATAGCGCGATTTAATGTACACTCAACGCCATCTCTTGTCAAAAATACAAAATACATAGTACTTTCTTTAATACTGCAACATTAACAGACACTAAAAACACTAAAAAAAACAATAAATTTTAATAAGATCCGTTCGAAGGATATTTTCTAGCCAAAAATATGATGCTTATAATTCTGGAGAATAAGTAAAAATAATAAGATTCTCAAGGTTACTCAAAAAACCAAAAACACATCACGACTCTGTATGTATTACTCCGTTTACTTCATAAATGGAATTAAAAAAAATAAAAAATGACCTCCAATTACAATAACAAATATTACAACTCGGGTTGATAGAGTCAATGCATTTTATATTTATTAAATGCGTGCCTGTGCTAAAGGTCGAGAACTCACATACGAGGCGCATTAATCTTGTTACGTTCGACTGCAAGTAGCGGAAAATGTACGTAATTATTTAGCATCTTAATATGGTTTTGTTAACTATGCAATAATAAATTTTTATGCTCTTTGAAAACGAAGGTAACATCACTATAAAAAATAATGTATTCAACACTGAAATGTTTATTCAATTGTATGCTAAAAAAGGTTTATTACGAATGTCTAGATACACAATACGATTGTACTTGTTTTTTTCGTTCTTAACAATTTTATTATATATACCTATATATTACCCTCGTTGTTGTTATTTGAATAATCGAAAATTCGCGCCTTCCCCGGAAGTGGCTAGCATAATTTGTACTGGAGATGGTATTCTTCGTGTGTACCTTGTCACAAAGTTGCGGTTGCCTACCGCAAATTATACATTAATACGACTTAATTTTTTATTGTGTATTTATAAGAATTGAAAAATACACAACTGCGGCTTCGTAACGATACGTCATACGATGTTTTGTTTAACGAATCTTTTAACAAGTACTAATAGATGAACATTTATTCGCTTCATACGCATAAGCGATTCGCATAAAATAAAATAATATTATTTATTGCTATTATATATTTTAAAGTAGCTAAACCATTCAAAACCATTCATTCATCAGGAATTAGCAAGGAACGGTTGGGAACTGAACTCGTTTTACTTAATAAAAACTAGTCTTATATGGAGTTCATAAAACTTAATTACAGTTTTGCGGTAATTATGCTGCTATTTTATTGGCTTATTTACATAAATTAATTTGTGCATGATGAAAATAATAAAAAAGAAATTGTTTACTACTAAATTCTTTACAAAGTCAACAATTGTTTTTTAAATTAAAATGTTTATTCACACATCGTTTGCGCGATTTCAAATAGAACATTAATTAGTTTTCTTACTAAGAAAATATATTGATTCACTGTACACATGGAAGTGATTAGTATTTTAGTTAAACATTAATCAAATGTGTAACATAAATTATTAGCATAAAATATATTTAAGAATATGCGAGCATTGCTGATCGATTTCCATAAGAAGCAGGTATGCGTGGAATAATTTCTAAGATAAAAAAGTGTGTCATTGTAATCGAATGAATATAGGTACAGAATCGTTCTATAGATATGTAAAATGTTATTGTAGCAATAATCGGATATCTTTGCAATAAACGTAACACAGCCTGTACGTATCCCACTGCTGGGCATAGGCCTCTTCTCCTATTAGGGAGAAGGTTATGGAGCTT
>DVWM01000473.1:0-10406 GCA_018235105.1 Junonia coenia | reverse complement strand
ACTAAAATCAGCCAAATCGGTTCAGCCGTTCTCCAGTTTTAGCGAGACTAACGAACAGCAATTCATTTTTATATATAGAGATAAATACATTGTTATTACAAGAGATGACGTTTATGTTAGATATGATTTAATGTATGTTCCATTGGATCGTTATTACCTAAAAGTTGCGTGTGCTGGTGTTAAAGTAAACGGTATGGAGGCGGTACGCCCTGCCGGTTCGGTTATTGATTTTCGTGAGGTTGCAATCTGTGGATTTTAGTAATGAACTCTTGCGTAACGGTTCTGTTACAGAAATTATGTGCTGTTACGTGTTATTGTAAATTTTTATATGATCTATGCAGTATTATTATGTCATTCTTTATTTTACTTATTTGAGTTTTTTTTGTTTGTATTGATATTTGGTACTAAATTTTAAAATAATCTAATGACTATAAAGATTTTACTTTTTACATTAGGTTCACGAAAACTAATATACTAAATTAGAATGTATGAGTTACTTATAAAATATCAAAAACACGTATATAAAGCTTAATAGTTTTGTTTGCGAAACAAAGTTATGCAGACTATACATGCAATCTTACACTTAAGACAATTAGGAACGCAAATCACGAAAAATATACGAGTAAAAAAAAAACGTAACATTTTTTCTCCATACAAAACTTTTTAGACCCTAGCAAAGCCTTCGACTAAGACGATCATTGATTAAAAACAGTTATATCTACAGGTATACAACAAAATATCATTTCGTCTCGATATGCTCTCGAAGTTTTCTTTTGTTCCCGCATCGGGCGTGCAGTCTCCCGGCCAGGGCGGATCGATGGGAGTGCCGCAGGGCGCATGCCTGGGTCCACTCCCCAACACGTGTCAATGTTTATTTACCTTACCCATTTCATGCAGCTAATGCTTGAACTTTAGGTTCTTTTAGGTATTTTTTTGAATCTACATAATTAAAATTGATTACATATTGGTTACACATGATACGATAATTTAGTTGGTGGGTGATGAAATATTTGTAAAGTAGGTAAAGCAAATAGTTGCGTAATGTAATATGTTAGAATGAAGATTTCATTAAATACTCTTATAAATTAAATTAGGATTACGCGTTACTTAAAAAATCTATTCAAGACTATGTATTGCATTTATAAGCAAAATTAATTTTATATGAAACAAATTTTGTAATCATTACATCAGAATCATGATTCATGTCGATTCACCCTTGAAATGTACACATTATCGCAGTAGAGTGGAGACCCCAAAACAAGTAACATTAAGTATGGGATAGGAGGGGAGTATTGATTTGTGACGTCACATTCCCGGGAATTGCCGAAAGAGTCTAAGCTATACGTGATTCCGACATAAACAAGGGGCAAAAAAAGCATTATAACACGTAGGTAAAGTGATAACGATTGAGTAATAGTAAAGGGTTTTAGTTATGATGTGAACTTAGCTCGTATGTGAGATTGGAATTTAACTAATAGAACAATATAAAAAATACTATTAACGATTAGAACAAGCAGCTACATACGTCATTCTAGTAGTGTTGTAGTTAATTATTATTTATCAACATTTTTTTTTGGTACAGTTACAACATAATTCGCAGTTATTGTAATAAATCTTTACTACCAATTAATCATACTTAATGCAATTGTTTGTGGTATGTATCTTATATGAAACATTAATATTTCTAATACAGAATAGCTAATAAGTAACGATAGAAAATTTATATACACATCAGATTTATTTTACGTATAATTCTTAAAATGTTTAATGGATTACGATGAAAAACATTTAAAACTATACAAGTTACAGTTAATTAAAAAATAGGGGTTGCAAAATTGCAACGCCCTGTTCCATGAAATACACGCATTGTAACATAATAAACTTGACATAGAAAACAACGGACATCTATCGATTCACACCCACATATAAAATCCTCAATAACACCCAAATTCTAACACTCATAGTATGTAGGTAACAATATTTTATATAAACTATTAGCTAGATATAGATTTTATCATTCGCTATTAGCAAAATTAAAAACATGCCCCGATAACCGAACTATTGATTTTACTCGGAATTTACTTTCATTAGGACAGGAAAAACACGATAACGATAACACGCATTTAGATAAACTATATGAATATTCCACTTTCGGTAATAAACAAAATAGAACGAGCGACATGGCAACGTGATAACGATCTATATACCAACGGTATACTTGCAATACAGAAGAAAATACTGAAACTAGATGAAAATCAAACAAACGATACACAATTTCTATTAAGATTAAACCATAAAAGGAGTAATAAATATGACATTGACCCATTAGATTTAGAAGTTGTTCATATGAATCAGAGAAGAAATTTGGTCGAATATGTGCGGTTCTAGACCTATCGTAACGTTCGTGAGTCGTTTACCTCAGACGATGAAATGGGGGGTGACGTGGTTCACACCCGGGTATCGAGCGGAGATGCGGCGGCACTGAGCATGCTCCGCGTCATCGATTCGACGCTGAGCGGCGGTCGATGTTGGTATCGCAGTCGAGCTCCACTTAATAAGAGATTAGTAGACGATGAGATATTTAATAAAAACATCAAGTATCTCATCATCTACAGCAATTAAGAAAAACAACATACGTTTATTTATTCTCAACTGGAGTGTTTTCTTAAAAACTAAAGTACTATACTAAAGTATCTTAGATAAGCATGTGTTTTATTACGTACTTGCGGTTACCCGCAGTTTCTCCTGGTGTATTGATTTTTCCCACAGATTTAAAAAGCCCGGTGTTTTCGCTTGGGTGTGAATACCTTTGGGTTCACCTGCGTTATGTAGGTAACCTTCGATTAAATTTCAACTTTTAGAACTAAGTTTGGTTTACGTTGTTATGTTTTCTAATCATCGGCTTCACATTTCACATAATTTATAGATGATCCATTTTAATTGCCTACCTATTAGGAACGTGGGTTGCATTGTAATACAATATTAGCTTGAAATGTTTGTAAACAATGAGAAATGCGATACCTACATGATTCAGTTAATGCTATTATAGGAAAAAACAGCCAACCAAGTGAAATATTGGCAGTTGGAAAAACCCTTTGTGTTGCTCAGCCACAATGTAATGGCGCTGCGTGTAATAGGCTGACTTTAATGATTACTTACAAAACATTACGCTATACTACGAACATACATATATACACACATATATGTATCATCATTGCAGTCAGTTTTAATTGTGTAAATATGCAAATAACACAAAACAAGTAATTCATTATGATGAATATTTTTACTGGTACTTTATTTTTTAACTCTTTGTTTAATATTACACAAATAATGATGTTTCAAATGGCTATATTTGACATTGTCACTATTTACTTGAGTTCTAAAACCATTTGTAGAGTAAGTGCTGAGATCACACCTAGTGAACAGACTTCATAGCCTCATATAAAAAACAACAAAGCTGATCCTGTTATTGTTGCTCGAAGGCACAAATCAAAACTTTCTAATTTCACTCCAAGCAATTATAACTCTTACAACTACCGGAATAAGAGCAACAAAATCACATCCGAAGATAATTTAAAGGGCGTTGTGATACTAACAATAAGAGCACACAAAAAAGATGATTGTTCAGGCTTACACGTGTAAAATTGAAAACATCAGCATATGTCTTATGCTCTTCAGTATAGAATATAAAACCGCATGCACAGTTGTCGCTTCCTTTTAACGGATCAATATCATCTGCTGCAGAATCCTTGGCCCGATTCCCGATGTGACCCGGTCCTTACACCCGGCTCCCGGTTCACGTAAAGGTTGTTATGTAACGGGACAATAAAACGTCTTACATTATGTATGGTTTGTATGCATTCAAACTAGTGTGTAGTAAAGATTATCTTCTATGTTCTTATGCCTTAATAAGGAATATTATTATGATGCATACAAATATAAATGCGAAAGTAACTCTGTCCGCGTGTTTGTCTGATACGTTTTCACGCCTCAACCGCTACTTTCATACTAAAATTTATCAAAATTGGTTAATTTAGATAAATATTATTATGAAACTAGATCACCTTGGTGAAGAACACAGGCTACTTTTAACAGAAACGCAGGCAGAGCCACAGACAACATCTATTTTTGAATACTTTTCTTAGCTGAAAAAATCTTCTAATGAAACTTGATTAATTTATTTTATTTAAAACAAGCAATACACCAGCCCAACGTAAAAGATAACTTGGTATACCATTTCAAACCATAAAAACATCCCACAAAAGAGTTTCAAAGAGTTTTCAACGAAACTCTTTGAAAGGAGTAAAGGCATCCACGTGCGAGGTAAGTACTCGAGTTCAGGTGAGGTCACCCTTGGCCTACTTTGAGAGGTTTCTTTACTTAGCCTCCTTACATTCGATAGATTTGAAGCTGTAATGCATTCCTGATCTATCTGGTTGTTTAAGTAACTGCATGTTTCCAGTAAGGCGTTTAGGAATTTACTGCTGAAACTTAAATGTAAATTGAGCACTGAATGTTTTATTGACGTTGACCTGGATGTGAATTCTCGAGTATCTACTAAGATCTATATCGATGAGCTTAGTAATACTGGCTCGTTTTTAAGTCTTAGCTTTCAAAAATTTAAGTTAGAACTATGAGGTTATTGATTAGAATCAATAAAAAACTGGCTGTAAAATCATATTTTCATGTAAAAAAATCATGTAAACTATTCGAATAGCCGCAAATATGTACTAATAATATTATTATCTTCAGTTCACTGATCCTAATGTGCGTCATTGCTCGTGTTGCCAACTACTTGACAGGACCTGACAAATTATTTAGTTGTGAATCCATGCTTGCTATCTCTCATTTAAAACACTTGAGTGGTTTTGTAAAAATCGATCCCTTCATTACTGTTAAAAATAGTGTTAATGTGACCATAATCTACGTGCATTTTTAACAAATTCAAATACAGCTGAAATAGCTACAATTTAGTGGGTATAATTACGTGTTATAATTGATTTCTTCCGAACGACTTTAAACTTATCTTCTTTACCGTTAGAACTCAATAGACCTTTCAAGAAAAAGCCACTTATATTGAAAAAAAAAATCAGTCTTACTTAACTCATTGTAAGCCATGCTAAATCAATGTCATGTAGCATCAATTCTAACGAAACCTCCCAGTCTTTTTGCTTGCTCTTTTCAGATGTGCCAAGATCACTGCGCAGCCTTCAGCAACCTGAGGGTTTGGCTGTACCGGGAGGATCAATAGCCGGGGTCGGCCGGGTCACGGGATCCTTGGCCCGATTGAAACGTCCCGGTTAACGTAGTACTACAGCCGGTGATAGTGGAATATTAGTATTTGTGTGTTGGATTATGTGATGCTTTGTTGTTGGGATGATCTGTTTGAATTTTATAATACAAATGGGCAGGAGTTTATTGTGAATTTGGTAAAATATTCTTATGTTGAAGTACCCATTGTTAAAAAAAACGACGATGATTTGGGTGTATTCCGATATACAGTCCAGCATACTCGTCAGAGGGGATAGAAAATGTGAGAGATTTGAAGACAGGCATGCTGATTCCTGAATATCTCTTTAATCATAAGTTTTCACCATAACATCACATAAAATAACAAAAATTTGACAAGTGCGAACATCAAATCAGATAAACGACACTTTAGTAATAAATAAATTGCAAAAAATATATGTCCAAGAAAAAACATACGATGACTTTAAGCTTAATAAATAATCTAGAATGAGAATTCAAAGATGGTAAAGTCGATTGCGTAGAAAATTTTGCGTCATTTCGTTGTATCTTTCTGTGTCAAGATTGTAACAATTTGATTTGCTTTTGTTATCATCAGTATGTTATATCGACATAAATAGAAACATAGTCGAAACTGTTACTATTGGGCAAGTACAGTAAATTCGCTAATAACTTACACTAGAAACGTTTCAAGTATTGCTTCATAAGGTGACGATTTTGCAGATTATGCAATAGCTGTAGAAGTTGAATGTTTAAAAATTAAATAAAATATCGATGTTTTAGTAACTCAAAATGTAAATACGATTTGTAACGTTACCAAAATGATTAAGAAATCAAATTTATACAACATCATCTAACTCAACTACCAAAACAACCTCGTCCTGTTTTAAAATATCTTACAATCCAAAAATACAAGACAAACCCAAATTACCAACAATTAGTAAATTATTAACATTAGCAATACAAAACGTTATCTAAGAGATATGATGCATGAACATACACACGAATTCCGGAAAGTCATTGAAACGATATTGGGTTCCCGGTAATCCGATAGGTGGTGAACGAGCCGATTGTACTGAGTCTAAACTAACTGTACACTAGTTGTCAGACTGAACGGGGCCTTGTACGAATATCCGCTTGCGATATCTGGCCAATCGTAGTTTGTAATTAATTAAAACAAATAACAACATACATTCCATTTAGAGCCTAGCTGTAGTTTACTAACTGGTGGTAATTAGAGTGGTTCGATCGACGTAAAATCTCGCAGAAGATCGGCTTCGGCAAGCTCAACTTCTAACTCCCCAAAGAATATGGACTCCCTCCATGGATGAAGGAAGTAAAGAAAGGATTTTCAGTCCTACCCATACTTTCTCCTTCTTAAATTAAACAATGGTAGAGATGGCGCATTTGTGGCTTCCCTATTGGTGCAAATGTTTATGCATGACCATAATCATTTAACTTCAAGGGACTTGCGTGCTCCTTTTGCCCTCAATTTTTCCAAAGTAAAAAAAACTCAATTTTAAATGTGTTTTTCATTGATATGGTCAATTAGGCAGAGGTATTAATAGAATGAACTATCTTGCTCATAATTATACGTGTGAACCTTGAAAAAATGACACTCCTTTTTCAGGTTATGTAAATAAACGTTTTAGAGGTGTGACTTCAGATTTAGTCAAAAAATATACATTGTTTAAAGTCCTAAGTAATAGCGTAAATAAAATGTAAGCTTGTTTGTGTTACGTTTTGCATCCTTCCATATTTAGACGATGATCATAAGTATTTTTGACCAAAAAAAAAGAAAAGAAAAGAAGAGGAACAAATATAGAACTAGAAAAATATGCGTATGTAAAAATTACCACCTAAAGTTCCTCGCATTCGAATGTATTGAAAATGTCATTGGATTGTTCTTAGAAGCAATTCTAAAGTTAAACAAACTCTCCACATTCAAAGTTAACTCAAGACCTGAGCAAAACCAAAGGTTCTTAAAGACTTAAACAACTCAACATTACAATTTCAAGGAAACCATAGTTATCGCTGCACAAGTGCAGGAAGATATGCGCAAACACGCTTATCAGACTAAAGCTTCTTAACAAACAGCGATACTATGTTCTTAGTAATCAGATTGCCGTTAAAGGAACACGGCTAAACAAACTTGAGTATTTGAGGCAGTGGCTTTCAAAGTATAGCCCAAAAACTGGCAGTCTAAGAAGTCACTTCAATATAGCCAGAATATGATATGCATAAATACGAAATTTCGATGGCATCATTTATAAAATGGCACTGTTCAAAAACTTTTCTTGAGCAATGTCTATCATTGGTCCTTTAATTCGAAGATGGTCATGATATTTGTTAAGTGCGTGAGGCAAAACATCTAAATTTATTAGTTCTCTTTAATAAAACTTTGAGGATAACTGGTTATAGCACCTCAGACAGAATGGGGCCTCGTACCTAGCGCAGCGTGTGATCGGAGCGAACGACCATTAGTTACGAAAATGACTCAAGATAAACAATGATTTTGCTAAAATATCGTTTATGTTTAATATAGAATTAGATGATGATCAAGATGATATTAAAATTCAATGAACAATACAGTTGTCCATGGAATTTTAATATCATGTTCACAGATTTAAAATTATAACTGAATGCCTGTGGATTGTGATGTAATATTTTGATTGTTATGCGTTAAAAATGTAAAATATACGAGTACACACCTAGGTAATATAACATTAAAAAATAGAAGTGGAAAAAATTATCAAGAATTTTTTTCGGAAAAAAAAATCGCAATTGAAGACCATATAAAGTTTCGTTCTGCACAATCAAATGCATTAGTTCTAAATCAGAGATCCATATACATATATTTCATACATTTTCATAAGTACCATGAAAATAACAAACTTGATTGTAGCCATTCCATAATTTAACGCGATTTTAGAATCAAAGTAAATTAAAAAACATTTTGCGTTAGATATCCTATCTACTGAGAGAAGGTTTGTCGGTATATAACATCGTGCAAGGACGTATGCGAACGGAGCAATAACCATAAATACCACGGGTTGGGAGTTTACAAAACAACAGGTATAACAGCTTCGCACTACACGGGAATACATACAACAAAATAAAAAAAAATATGTAATGGAGCCGTGCTATCTTACTTTTGCTTTAGATATATATGTATATCCCCAACACTTTTTATTTCAGTGCTAGAGTCGGTCATTTCGAAACTAAATTGGGAAAAAGTTGGTGTGAAAATAAACGGAAAATATCTGAGCCATTTAAGGTTTGCCGACGATATTGTCTTGTTGTCCGAAAATACCAACCAATTACAATTTATGATCGACTCACTACACAACGCGAGTAAGCAGGTTGGACTAGAAATCAATCTAAGTAAAACTACTATCATGACAAATAGCATCAAAACTTCCGTTTACTTAGACAACGAGCAACTAAGTTACACCGACTCCTTTATCTATTTGGGAAAGCAAGTTTCATTCAGCAAACAAAGCAATGAGCTAGAAATTGAGAGGAGAATTACTATTACTTGGAAAAAGTTCTGGAGTTTAAAGGAAGTACTAAAAAGTGATATGTCAATGAAGGTAAAACAAAAAGTCATGGACTATTGCATTCTGCCATCATTGACATACGCTTGCCAAACTTGGAAATGTACATACCGGACAGAAACAAAAATTAGATCATGCCAAAGGAGTATGGAAAGAAACATTACGAAAATAAGGCGGATACAAAAAATTCCTCATGCGAGTATAAGGGCGAGGACTAACGTTATCGATGCACTCGTTCACTCAAAGAAACTTAAATGGCGCTGGGCCGGTCATATAGCTAGAGTAACTGATAATAGATGGACAAAAATATTGACTTCTTGGTCCGGACCTAGAGGCATAAGAAAAAGAGGAAGGCCATTGTCACGGTGGGCTGATAACATAGTGCAAGTAGCTGGTAAACATTGGATGAATACAGCTTGTGATAGAAAGAAATGGCAAGCTCTAGAGGAGGCCTTCACCTTCGAGACGAGGGGTTCTTCTTAGTTATACATAAGCATAATAGAATCTTAGTTATAAATATAATAAAAAATATGTTACTGTTAAGGCAATATTAGTTACAAAATTTGTAGATTTTTTAAGTTTAGTTATACATAAATAATCTGTTTAGTTAAGTATTCCATTGTATAATTAAGTAAGAAATATAAGGCTTTTTATTTTATTATTATTATGGTAATTGGAAACGTAAAATTAAAATTGTTGTGTGACTTTGCTCGTTTTATTTTATCGAAACCTGACTGATTATGGCTCTCTGTCTAACATTTAGACAGCCGGTAGTTAGAAAAGAATAATTCATAAAGGTGTGAAATTATCTGTAAGTCTGAAACTGAAAGCGATCCCGCAGCCTCACCGTTTCCATGCTGATGGCGGTTTTAGTACCTAAGTGCAGTCTCATATAGCCAAAGGGGTCGGTTATCTGTGAAGATTTATCCTGCGTTAAAAAATATCTGAAACTGTATATAAGAGCTGAGGATTGTTTTTGGAATTAATGGTTCAATCAGCAGTTCTGAAATTAAAAAAAAATGTCAATTTTAAATATTCCAAATTTTATTACAAATTTAAAAAATGTAGCAAACTAAATTACAGCAACACCACCAAGATTTCGAAATTCGAATTTCCACACACATCAAAAAAATACAACATAGAGTCGAAACTTCTATGTCCGCAGGCTGTCAGTTACGCCATCATATATTCGTATCGCGGGTTGTTTACATCAGACCTTCTATCCTTATCTATTCCATACTAATTTCATATCACCATCCCCTTCCCCCGTACGTGCCTGGACATTCAGATGCTCGCTTCGGGGCAGATAATGGCTGCTCGGTTTGACAATAACATTAGTTCGGATAGCGAGCCGCTTTGATTGGATTATTGAAAGATCGACGTCACTTGATTTATGATCGCCTGGTACTGGCCAACATAAATCCGTAAGCATTTTCATAATTAATTAGATTTTTTGGGTTAGATAGGTAAAAAATAATAATTTTATTAATTGATTTGGTAGGTATATAAATAAAAACGGTAATTTTATAAACCTTTTGTAAGTTTAACGTGGGAGAGCCATGCATTTGCACGAATGGGTCGGCTCGACCGGAGTGATACCAC
>DVWM01000472.1:0-10407 GCA_018235105.1 Junonia coenia | reverse complement strand
CCCGGAAATATCGAAAATACCGGATTATCGGTATTGGTCTGGAGCCAATACCGAAAATACCGGTTTTGCTAAAATGAGTCGGTATTGCGACCCCTAGTAGTGTGGCTTCACTAAGTGGAGGTATACTATGTCATCACTAGGAATATTGTCATGTTCCATAACTGCTTTGACCTCTTCCCTTTCTCTGGCATACTTGGCGATTTGTCCTGCTAAGGGGCTGATACAAATAATGGCTCCTCCTTGGTTGATCACCTGATTGATTAATGAATAGGTTGTCATGTCAGAGAGAGAGGTGAGGAATCTGACATGTGTTTTGATTGCAGATAAAACAATGTCCTCGGTGTTAATCTTAGTGAGAGAATACACAATTTTTCTCAGGAAAGCTCTTTCTACCACTGTTTCATTCACATAGGTTCCACCTTCTTGAATAGGTAGAGAGACGTTTGCTTCCGGGGTATATTGAATAGAGGATAGGAAAGATGAATATCTCTTCGAGACCCATTCACGGAAACTTCTTTTTGTAGCGACTGGTCTACACATTACATACGCACCGTATACGGCCTGGAAAGCAACAACTTCCTTCTTTATCTCTCTACGAGCAGACTTAAGATTCATATAGACCGGCCGCGACCTGACCGGAACGGCCTGAAGATCGTCAATCATGATCCTACATCTCTCATCACTTTGAACAATAGATGCCATATCGAGGTCAGTCAAATATTTTATGCAGCAGAGGTAATATGTTGTGAGTATCCTGCCCATGCGTGCTCGGGCTCCTTCCTTATCCTGGGGAACCACTTCTCGAATCTTGTCTAATGGATCCAGAGTATGGTTAAAAAAGGCAAGTATCATATTAGCGGCAACTTCTTTGTTGAGAGGAACGTAGATTACCTCCTGCGATTGCTCTGTGAACGGAAGGGAGATTGCTCCTGGACTGGATCGCCGAATTTTGTCCCATAAGTCTGGACAGGCCGTGCACATGGCACTGCTGATTGCTTCATCAGAAAAATTCCGGGCTTGATCTTTAGAAATATAGACTTTGTTTCCTACTTTAGAAGCTTGCACAGTTAAATAGGTGGTGATTATTACACCTCTGTGAGTTAGTTTGACAACTAGAGTTATAGGACTATAGTTAGGGGCTTCTTCTGCACTAAAGGTCCGTTCGAAGGCTTCGTTGTCAATAACCTCGAGGCTGTATCTCTTTTCAGCAGGGGCTCTTGCATCGATTGGTTCCATGTTGGCAATACGGAGTAAGAGTT
Source organism: Junonia coenia (assembly GCA_018235105.1). Classification (NCBI taxonomy): domain Eukaryota; kingdom Metazoa; phylum Arthropoda; class Insecta; order Lepidoptera; family Nymphalidae; genus Junonia; species Junonia coenia. Next base: position 9,148 of record DVWM01000472.1, on the reverse strand, counting down.
ATAAGGTATTACGACAGTGAATCTGAAAGGTTCGCGTAGGTTTGAATGTCGAAAATGTTAACTAACAAGGGTAACATTCTCGGCACCCAACGCACAGAAGCAGTTCATTCGCAAGATCATTCCAACACTACTATATGTATAAGATCACCGTGACTTCAGCTACACAACTTATGGTCTCTCTTCAATCTGCCAATACATAAATTGTAAAACAATTTTCGTATTACCTAAGTCGTACCGGTACGAGTAAGGAATTGTGTACAGGTACGACTTAAGCAGTGGGATAAGTACAGGCTGTGTTACGTTTTGTTACGTTACGACTTAAGCAACCGGGACTTATAATTTTAAAATTAAAACACTGACATGATCTCAAAAAGTTCAACAGTTTGAATACGCCGGAAAGGTTGCCAAATAAGTGATTCAAAGGATCATGGCAAGAATTTGCCTGAATGTTTTTGAAGGCGTCTAAAATGTTCCTCCGAGCCGAATTATTCGAAAAACGCTAAAATCACGCAAAATTATACGCTAAAATCGAGGAATATACGCAATCATCTGTCCAGTACAACGAAAAGTGCAAGAAAATCGCCAATTAGTATCCTTTCCAATCCTTTTTTCCACTACAGTTCCCGTTTTGAATCAACTTCAACGTTATTCACGTAAGTACTCCGCCTTTTTAAATTCTATCGAAATGAGTACTGAACAGCCACCAAGGCCTAAATCGCCTAGAATTACATTAACTGACGATGAAAGCACTAATAAATTAATAAAAGATCTCGTAAAGAAACGAGCAATCATCAAAGGTCGGTTAACGAGATTTTCAAATTACGTTAACAGTTTTAAGTGCAACGAAATTTTACCAAATCAAACTAGAATTGACTTAAAATTAAGGATGCAAGGTGCCGCTAGTATTTTTGCCGAGTTTTGTGATCTTCAGACTAAAATTGAAGAGTCCGTTTTAGATTCAGATTTAGATGAACAATTGGAACAACGCGACAGGTTTGAAGATTGCTACTACGGTACACTGTCTCAAGCTGAATGTATGCTTAGTAAAGGTGAGTCATCTAACACTAGTTCTAAAAGTGAATCAATAAAATTGCCTACAATATCAGTTCCTACCTTTGACGGTTCATGTGAGCGTTGGTTGGAGTTCAGAGACACCTATTTGTCACTAGTACATAATTCAGAACATATAACTAGTATTCAGAAATTCCACTATCTGAAATCCTCGTTAAAGGGCAGCGCAGCACTAGTTATAGACTCATTAGAATTTTCAGCTAAGAATTATGAAGTTGCATGGGAGTTGATACTAAATAGGTACAATAATAACAGGTTGCTCATTCACAGCCATGTAAAAGCACTATTTTCCATTCGTCCGTTAAATAAGGAGTCACCAGAATTATTAAGAACATTAATCGATACAATTTTAAGAAATTTACGTGCATTAAAACTACTAGGTGAGCCAGTCGATAGCTGGGACACTTTAATTATTTATATAGTTGTTTCTAAATTAGATAAAACTTCAGAACGCGAATGGGAACAATATCGAAACACAATTCTTAATAAATCTAATGACACCTCATCACGTTTGAAACTCGATGTTTTATTAAATTTCCTAAGAGACTGGGCAGATATGCTGGAAACGTTGCAGGCATCACACAATAATATTCGGTCTAACGACAATATACACAATAAAAAACAATATTTACAACCACACACTTCTTCTAAATTGCACTGCAACGTTTCTAGCTATAACACCAAGCAACACAACGCGAATAAATCTTGTTTACTATGCAAGTCGAATCATTCACTATACGCATGTCACAAATTTCTTGAATTTAACTTGCAAGAAAGGTTAAAATTTATACACAATAACAAGTTATGCGAAAATTGTTTCCGTACGGGTCATATAGCGAAGGATTGTCGATTCGGAACCTGTAGGAAGTGTGATAAGAAGCACAATACATTGATACATATAGATAACGAAGGCGACCGCGAGCTCATACCGCACAGACCGCTAGCCGACAATAAGGAACCGGTTTCCATAACGCTAGCAGCCGCTCGCGCAGCTATCCCACCTCATTATTCGCAAACTAATTCGACGCACACAGAGACACTAAGCATGCAATATACATGCACACAGCGGGTTTTGTTATCGACGGCGTTAGTAGAAGTTATAGATAAACATAATAAGTATCACTTAGCTCGCGCTCTTTTGGATTCCGGGAGCGAATTATGTTTAATTACACAATCTTTATGCAATTTACTAGATAATCCAATGTTACAGTCCACACAAGAAATTCGAGGGGTAGGAAATACGATAACACAAGCTACAATGACTTGTGATATCGAAATAAAATCGCGCATTAATTCCTACACTACACGTTTACGATGCATAGTTCTACCGCAAATCACGTCTACACTAACCGCTATACCTAAGCGGGAGGTTTCGCAACTTAAACTTCCAGATAACATTCAGTTAGCGGATCCATACTTTTATCAGGGAGAAAGTATAGATATTTTAATAGGCGCAGACAAGTTCTGGGATTTACTAGGTCAAGGTAAAATGCGTTTACCTAATGGTCCCTTTCTACAAAATACACGATTAGGCTGGGTCATTTCGGGTCCCGTGCATACGACTACGCGCAGCACGGGCCACGTCCAGTGTAATTTCACGCAAGCCATTAATGACCAATTACGCAAATTTTGGGAGCTAGAGGAGCTTAAGTTATGTAAGACGCGTTCAGAGGAGGAGAGGGCATGCGAAGATCATTTCGTCAACACAACTACACGCAATAGTGACGGAAGGTTTTGCGTTAACATTCCCTTTAAATCCTCACTACATAACTTAGGTGAAACGTATCCTCAAGCTTTAAATCGATTTCTTTCTTTAGAAAAACGCTTACTACGTGTTCCGGAGTATAGACATTTATACAGCGAGTTTATACACGAATACGAACAACTAGGGCATATGACGCGCATCGATGGCATACCATCGAAACCCTATTGTTTTTTACCACATCACGGTGTCTTTCGCGAACATAGCACCACTACTAAGCTACGGGTGGTGTTTGATGCCAGCGCCGCTTCATCTACTGGCATATCACTAAACGATCTTCAACGCGTAGGGCCTCCCATACAAGGGGACCTTATATCTATTTTATTACGTATGCGACAACATAAATACATTGCATGTGCCGATATCGAGAAAATGTATCGACAATGTTTAGTATCAGAAGATCAGCGCAATTTACAACTCATTCTATGGCGCGATCATCCGACGGAACCCTTAGGTATTTATCGTCTTAACACAGTGGTGTACGGAACCGCGTCCGCGCCATTTCTCGCAGTAAGATGTCTAAGGGAACTAGGATTAACTTGTGACGATTCGAATATCAAGCGAGTTATTACCGAGGATTTTTTCGTCGATGACGTCATTACGGGTTCAGACGATAAAGACGAATTAATAAAATTATGTCAAAATTTATATAAAGTTTTACAATCAGGATGTTTTTCTTTACGCAAATGGAATTTTAATTTTGAATGTAATAACTCGATGCTTAAAAGTGTAAAACAATTAAATCTTGACGAAAAGGGCACTTTTAAGACTTTAGGTATCGAATGGGATAATTCTACAGATATATTTACATATAATATGAATATTAAAGGCAACATAAAACCATCTAAGCGCAGTATCTTATCTCATATTTCGCAAATATTCGATCCCTTAGGTTTATTAAGTCCAGTAATTATAATCGCTAAGATTTTACTCCAAAAATTATGGCTTTTAAAATCCGATTGGGACGATGAGCTGCCGCGCGACATGTTAGATGAATGGAACCGGTTTATCGGTAGTTTTACAGCGCTAAACAACATTCGCATACCGCGGCACGTCATCGGGCCTAATAATTCATCTAATATTGAATTACATATTTTTACGGACGGCTCGCAAGTTGCGTACGGCGCGTGCGCATACGTTCGGTGCATTTCCAATACTAAAGAAATAACTGTGCGATTATTATTCGCTAAATCAAAGGTCGCTCCTATTAAACCTATCACTATACCTAGGATCGAGTTATGTGGTGCGTTATTAGGCGCACGACTATATCAAAAAATACGGGAGTCACTACATTGTCAATTTAATCACGTCATTTTTTGGACTGACTCGACAATAGTTTTAGGATGGTTGCGAGCGCCTACTAACGCATTACAAACTTTTGTGCAAAATAGGATAGCGGAAATACACGAACTCACAACAAATATTCCGTGGCGGCATGTCAGTGGGAAACAAAACCCAGCCGACATGGCATCACGAGGGGTTAATTTAAATAACCTTGCCACTGCTACGATGTGGTGGGAAGGGCCCCCATTTTTACACGAATTTGATTTCGATTGCGGTACCACAACTTCTGATTCGCATATCATACCAGTGGACTTGCCCGAAATCAAATCTAAAGCTGTACTCACATGTGTCGAGAAACAGGAATTATTCCCTTTTTCAAGATTTTCTCAATACAATCGATTAAAGCGAACCTTTGCATATATACAACGTTTCATTCATAACACGAGAAATTACGAAATAAATAGACGGACAGGCGCTTTAAGTTCGGTTGAATTGAGAAACGCAGAGTTAGGTTTAGCTAAATTATCACAACTAGAATCGTTCGAAAACGAGTATCAATTAATTAATAAAAATAAAACACAAAGTTTAAAATCGTCGCTATTAAAATTAAATTTATTTATTGATAAAAATGATAACCTAATACGCGTAGGTGGAAGAATTTCGAATTCTGATCATTTTGAATATAGTAAAAAGCACCCTATTTTGCTTAGCTCGAAACATCGATTTTCAACACTATTATTTGCACATGAGCACAAGCGTCTCTTCCATGCAGCTCCTCAACTACTTCTTTATGAAATTAGACAACAGTGGTGGCCTGTTGGGGGGAGAAATCTTGCTCGTTGTATTGTTCATGAATGTGTGCTATGTAAACGCTTAAAGGGTGATACACTACATCCTATTATGGGAAACTTACCCAAGGAACGCGTGACACCTACCTACCCTTTTTTATTCTGTGGGGTTGACTATGCCGGACCAATGCTCACATTAACACGGAAAGGTAGGGGTGCAAAAACCGTAAAATCATACGTTTGTTTATTTGTATGCTTTATCACGCGGGCAGTTCACTTGGAGCTTGTGAGTGACTTAACCTCGGAAGCATATATTCTAGCTCTTAAGAGATTTATCTCACGACGCGGTAAACCACAGGAGATCTTCTCCGATAATGGTAAAAATTTCGTTGGCACTATGAACGAATTTTCTAAGTTCATCATGAGATGCTCTGATGACATAACTGAATACGCAACAAGTCAAAGCATTAAATTTAAATTTATTCCTGCTTATAGTCCTCATTTTGGTGGAATTTGGGAGGCAGGAGTACGATCCTGTAAATTTCATCTTTCGCGCGTTGTCGGTAACGCCCACCTAACCTTCGAAGAATTCACTACTGTCCTTGTACAAATAGAATCCATCCTTAACTCACGTCCTCTCTCACCTATTTCATCCCATCCGCAAGACTTTCTACCACTTACTCCTGCCCATTTTCTAATTGGTCGATCGCTAACTGCACCAGTCTACGAGGACATGAGAGACAACACTAGCAGTCTACTCAGCCGATATCAGCGAGTAGAACAGATACGCCATCACTTCTGGGAAAGATGGACGAAAGAATACATCTCCGAATTGCAAACCAGATGTAAATGGATGAAAGGACTCGACACTCTACAGCCAGATATGTTGGTGGTCATCAAGGACGACAACCTTCCTCCACTAAAGTGGCATCTTGGGCGCATCATCAACACCGTGCCAGGAAAGGACGGCATATCCCGAGTTGCCGACATCCGTACATCATCAGGCATCGTCCGGCGTGCATTCTCTAAGATCTGTCCATTACTCTACGCCGACGACGTCAAGCACGAAGAGAAGACTTTGGAACCAGGTGCTTCCAAGGCCGGGGGCATGTAGAGGAGTAACGGAACGCAACTCCGCGGGCCGCTGTGATTGGCCGTTTCATCGCAGGACACCACGCAGCGACCATTACAAACACGTCAAAAATTTGAACGCGCACTTCGATTACCAGCCTTTTGTGTCTGCTACGACAATAAGTGTTTAATAATACACCTAACACGGCGATTTCCTTGTTCTAAACGTATTTTCTGACTCTACCTATATTCTTACCATTTATGTATATAGCGGTTCAATGGTTATTGCGAGTGGGTGTACAATCGTAATCATTACGCAAAATAAGTTATACCTACATGTCCAAATAAGCTTCCTACAGCTATCGACACAGCTACGCATAATATGAATTAATTTAACGCTGACAAATGCACGCTTTTAGTTAATGTCGTCATTCTTATAATTAATAATCTCCTCCTTCTTGAAGTCTGTTTTAGTGAGCTATTGTACAAAAATAATAACGAGTACTTTTGTACGAAAGTCTATCTATATGCCTCTCGAATTTTACCCAAATCTGTTAAGCCGCACGAAGAAGCGAAAAATATACAAAATACACATATAGTTTGACGTAACTTAGGTACTATATAGTATATACTTTTTTCGAATATCAGTCCGATATATCTATCTATGAAAACTTGGTTTAACTAGCTATAAAAAAAAGCAAAACATAACTATATAATTCACGAATCCGCCGCATTCTGGTCGTGACATTATCGCCATTGGAGGTCAATAATTCGCACTTTGAGATATTAGTCATTAGAAAATTATGTTTATCTTAATTGTCTGCTACTATATTATGTATTCATATTTCAACATTTTCAAGTATAAAATTTACGTCACAAAATAAGATTCAAACTCATACCATCTAACAAACTGTGCTAGATGCTTTTATAGTTAAAAACCAGGACAGCCCTGAGGTATGAGGTTGTACATATTATGTGGCTGCATCAACAATGAATGCATATTGATATACATATACACAAAAATACACAGTCCACATATGTCTGAACATTAATTTTTAAATAAGAATTCTACAAAATCCATGATAAAGAATAACAATTTCGCTTAAAGCGAATATATGATTTTTTTTAGAATATATATAATATTTAGACATTCAATTATTTTGGAATGATTATTTGTTCAATCATTCTCTCGATTTATTTTTCAATGTAAAATTTTTCAAACATTATACCAATTTAATGCATCTTTTGTTTATAAGTGAATCAAAGCAGCAGGATACACGTGCTTATTCACATTTTGCTTGTAGTCACACCAACTTATCTTATCTTTTAATATTGATAAGACATTAAGATCTAGAAAGCATTGATAAGAAACTGTTGGATTTAAATCAAAGCAATGAAGAATAAATACATTTATTTTCATTTATATAATATAAAACAACTAGATAAAGATAAGTAATATAAATTTAATATACAACATTAACTTACACATTTAACTATGATGACATTGAAAACTGAAGGACCTCGGATATTGTAATACAAACAGAATTTTTGGTCCCATTGGCTGTATAAAAATCTAATAGAAATGCAAAAGAATAAATGAAAAAGATCCTCTTTAAAATTAGAGACAAAAATATGTTAAGAATATCATGTTACAAACTAAATATTATAGAACTAAATTTGTGCTACCGCAGTTTATACATTGTGCTTATTAAATGGAATTTCAAGAGTACAAATTAGTAACATCAATCATTTAAAGACATATATATCGATAACTATACAACAAGTAACTAGTACAGTTAATGAAGCAACACGGTACTCCCAATTACATATATAATTTTATTAGTAACATTCAGTTCCTTAAGTCAAACCGGCTAATAAATAAGCTCTGTAAATCATCTTGGATAATTTACACATAGGTATCTAATTTTAGTCTTGTTTGTGTACATTTTCACAGTTGGCATAATACATGCATAAATTTATCGAGAGCTCTTTAGAGCAATATGTATACATACAAAAATAGTAGTACATTTAACATTTACTCAGAGATATAAATAGCACTGGTTGTTTTGTAAATTTGATTAATATTAAAAGATTGTAGAGATTTACAAACATTTAAAATCTGTTTTAAAATTTTTAATAGAAGAAAATATGAAACTTTAAAGTCCCTTAAAATCTGAAGGCAATATATTTTATATATAGTACAAAATACTTCTCTTTTTCATTGTAATCAGTCAAGCATTGTTTCCGTATGAATCATACAAGTTAGGTAGCTGTAGAACAGGTGTAGCAAGTAATGGCTCTGAAGAATTATCGTCCTGGTTCAGGAGTAACAGGTGGCGATGGAGGTGGCGCAGGGCTTGATGAGGATCCGGAGCCGGAAGTAGCCCACACAATTATGATGATAAGCAGAACGGCTCCGATAGCACCGATTATCAACATCATTTTCAAGTTCTGCCACCAGTACTTCCTTTTGAGCTTTCCAGCCTGTTGTTCAAATTGAGCTGCTCCGTGCTGTAGAGCATCAGCACGATTATCCAACTCAGACAATTTTTGATCCCTCTCCAATACTTTTTCGACATTGACACGCATAATCCCAACTACTTCATCCACTTTTGCTTGAGTTTGTGCTAAGCGTTTATCGCTTACTCTAGGTCCTGAAGTTCCACCTTGATTCTCCATTATTGTAATTTAAATGATAATATCTTCAAAATACTAAAACTTAAAAATAGTAGAAGTCACAAACAAATATGGCGTTTACAACTTCACAATTCACAAAAAATATTGTAATTTGCGATTGCGACTGACTCCGCCACAGATAAGAAAAACGAAAAAATCTTTAAAATAGTGCTTGCAACCGGAAAGAAACTGAAATCGGTTTTATATCTTGTTTTGAAATTTCAACATCACTTATCTTTTTATTCCTAGATTTTTCTATATCTAGATATTAAAAAGAGATAATAATGCGCTATATAAGATATGTGATAATTATATAATTTAACTAAGTATGATGACCCTGTATGGCAAGCAAGCGTAGAAAAAAATCAGCATATTTGGGATACTCAAATAATTAAAACGTTTAATACCTTGATATCTAAAAAAGTAGAGTAAGTGCGGCATATTTGGAATACACGTTTGTTTTTTGCGAATATCTTTAAAGGGAAACGGGTTACGT
>DVWM01000471.1:0-10409 GCA_018235105.1 Junonia coenia | reverse complement strand
TTCAAGACGTGTGCTTACAAAATACCGTTTTAAGAAGACGTAACGTGCCATGGTAAGATTGTTTGACAAGCACGATACGACGTCATCCGTTTTGGGCACGTTAAGTATCGTGACATAGAAACTACAGGCCCTGATTTCGTAGACAATCGTTGTGTATAATAATAATACATTACGAATTACGAACATTATCCGCTTTAGATTGATAATAATGTATCTAATTACAATCTGCCAGATTATTCTCATTGTATATTAGATTACGTATTTCTACTTAAATGACGTCATACATTACATATAGGCGAATTTCTACTTAGGCTAAATATATCATATGTTGGCAAAATATATTTTTGAACAATATGCTTATCTGTATTTCATGAATTTCCTTAATGAAACGGTAACATACACGATAAAAACCGACGTAATGTTTCGATTGAAGCCGGTTATATTTTTAATGAAAAAAGATTATGTTTGCTTTGACTGAAATTGGTCCATGTTGACACACGGCGTAATATGTTTAAAGGTACGGAACCCAATTCTGTATAATATTGTTTATCATTCACTTTAGGAGATACACGCCGCTATGATTGATTACTCGACCGTCGGTTTTGTTTCACGATTTTTTGCGTACCTTTGTGTTGATAGAATTGTGTAGCTGTTTGAATCATTTATGGTTCTTGCATACTAGGAACGGACGAGGACTTTTGTCCATCACTTACGGAACGTATGGAAATAGATAGTATGTTGCACTTGAAGTACTAAAAGTCCGCCGAAAAATTAAAGATATACGCAGACATGTCCTTTAACTTTGGACGAACATATTGTTTTTTATTTTATAACGTCACGGATAAATCCTCTTGTTCGCATTGACTTTGGGGTATTTTTGTTCACCACAAATAAAATTGCCTCGTTTGCGCAGGCTATTATACTTATTTCATTTCACAGTAACAATACCGTAATAACTCTTAAGTCTAGATGCCTGTCAGAGGTCTAGATGTATTGTTTAGCTGCTTTCGGCTTTTTAGATTCAATTGAAGCAGAATAATGAATTCTTTTAGTTAGAATTGAAATGAAATATTATTTCATATTTCGGAATATTGTTTTTGCTTGTTTTTAATTCAATACTAATATCATTCTTACTTTAACACGACAATGAAAATTATTATAAAATCAGATTAAGTGAAATAAATTTCAACGTAATAAAACAAAAAAATGTAGGTACACTTGTAAAAACAATATCAATAACTCGCTTTAATCATGTATATTTTATCTCTGTGTATTATTTTATTGTTATTTAAAAATAAAAACAAATTGAATCAGCGAAATCTACGACTATATACAAACCATTCCTATCCAAATGGTTCTTGAACTTATTTTCGAAATGTCACTATTCCATTATTGATAGTTGAATAAGATGATTTATCACAACGATTCTTATAATCGATTTATCTCTGACCGGAACTACAAAAAACCTCAATGACACTAACCGCACAATGTAACACTCGAAACGTAGTAAAAATTTTTCTATAACACCCTCGGATCGTAAAAGTGTCACGGGACAATAAGAGATCAATCACACGGCATACCTAGTAGTGTTCGTGAAAAATAATACTCGCCAGCCTGACCCGATTCCCGAGATTTGCATTCAGCCGAGTAATAGCGTAATTTATCATACTTCGCGAAGCGGGAAAAAATAGCTATACATCTATCTGGAGATAGTGTACTCGTGATATCGAGAGGTCCGTGGAAATTGTTACAAATATGGTTTCCTAGTTTTCTGGTTGAAAAACTGTGTGGTAGTTTTTGACCAGTGTATTTATCAAAATTGTAATTTAGCCCTTGTTAAGCTTGGCTTATGACGTAATTACAACTATTAGCTATAGTATTTTAGTTAATATTGGACTGTTGATTTCAGACTTTTGTGTAATTAGGCCTCTGTTCGGTTTGTTGTTTGAATCATAATCCATCGGAAAAGTTCGTTTGGAGCTGTAACTTTGTGCGAAATAAAGAAAAAGCGTTTTTCGGAATAGATTGTTTAGAAATTTAGGTAGGGCATGAAGCGTACGATGCATTTTTATTCACGTGCAAACCCTGACCCCGCATGTAGGTAGCCCAAAAAACGGTTTCATTTTGTGACGTACAAAAGTCTCAGAATTGAACGGCCTTTTCTGACGGACTTAAATACCTCATGAGCATTGGGCATAAGATTAAACGATTTGCTTCGATTAATGAAACTGATTTTCCTCTTTAAAATTATATTTAAGCAAGACATTAATTTAATAATATAATAATTAAAATCCAAGTTCAAAAGCTACCCAATTAGCGTCTACGGAATTAAACTGAAAATCTTTATTAAGCTTCTTATTGCTAAAGAAACTGTAAGCCTATTAGGATAAATCTCAATATTAAATAATATTTGTGTTAGAGATCGGAAAAATAAATATTATTTTTTTTTGTAATAATTAATTAAAACTTAATTGTATTTCATGTTAGGCTATATTTACATGATACCAATTATGTTTAATATTTTCTCTTGTACAATATTATGTCATACGTATTCATCAAAACCAAATTAAGAGTGGTCTCGAGGTATATAAAAAGTTTCAATTATAATTAATTCTTTTTACGCCCACTCAAGTATAATAAATAGAGCCAATTTTTATATTTTTAGATAACATTTTTTTAAGATATAATGTTTTAGATGCTACCCTAATTTTTACCGTTATTTCTGATGATCACAGGTTACTTTTTCGTACAAGTGTGTATTATTCTAAAATAAAACCACGAGCAAAAGCCAGTCGATATTAAAAATCGTATGCAAATGTCGTCTGAACGTGGCTTTAGGGTTAACCCTCAGACCTCCGCAAAAGTAATAAAAATAAACATCGACCGATACATGGTAGGTACTTTTGTTTTTCCCGAGTAGCCAACAAGGGTACGACCGTTTAATAAATCCTGTTAACAACGCTTTTACATACAGTGGAATCGTATGAATATTAATTCGAATTAATTAAATTATTTAAGGTGTCCTTTGTCGAAGTGCAATCCATTTAAATTGAGGTTTTATAGGTCGACCATATAATGTTTCTTATTTAAATAACCATTCAATGCGTTTAAGTTGTTTATTTCGTACTTTACTTATAATCTAGAATGTCATAATCAGATATTGTACGAGGTACAATACATTGACGTCAGGCACGTCAGGACGGCACGCGACGCGGAGTCAGCATTTACACACTGACCCAAATCTTATCTTCTTTTATAATTAAATAATTACTTTAACTTAGTTCACGTTCGGTCGGCAATGGCGCCGCGTGCTCTCACAACTTACCAATACCATTTACCATTAACCATTTATAAATATATTTTTTAAATCACTAAGTCTACTATACTTAACTATTTTGCCAATGTACAAATATGTCGCTTTACACCCGACAGATATAGTAACTGTGTGAAAGTAAAACAAACAATGGCCTTTCGCGTTATGTTATTTTGTATTAATTAAAAATCTTCAATGTAATATATTTTCACAAGCTTTTCAAATCAGTGACCCGTAATAATAACTCCATTGGACAAAGGGCCGGCAGATTACGTCAGGCAATTTGGGATTCGGAGGGCGGGGGCGACCGAGACCTTATCTTAGCTCGGATGACGTACGTTATGCTTTTGGGGGTATTATGAATATTTCATCAACAAAATTTATTTCTAGAATACCTTTCGACAAACTGCCTATTCGTAACGCACTAATAATCTAAAATCTGAATATTATTTTGCTTGTGTAAGTACATGTCTTAATGTGATTTATATTTAATCTGGATACATCACTACTATTCGTAGAACGATGAAATCGTTCTGTGGTTCGCCTGAAATACAAATACATTATGTCCCTTCAGTTATTTGAACCCTGTCAGTGAGTGGTGTGTTGTGATCGGATTCCCCTATTGGAAATCCCTACAGCCATGTGCGCTTTTGTGGTTAATTGGACAATTTTGCAGGACAGTAATGTGAGTTGCAATATTTCGGCTGCTATTCGAAAAATTTTCTATTTGAATTGAACTTTGTTATGAAAATAAATTTGTATTCGTATATTGAACACTTACAAAGTTCGCTAACATTAGGTATGTATTATTCATTTCACTTTTCATTGATTTGCTGCTGAAACAAAGGCTCAGAAAAATAGAACGGCGTCGATAAAAGTGTCTCTTTAATTGAAATGCGACCTAATATCAACACTGTCAAGACTGGACGGACTCAGACCGCTCCAATTCACTCCGAGATATTATTAATAGTTTAATACATTCGCTAATATGCGGCCATATTCTCGGTCTAATTAATGTTTCTCTTATCCTGATCATTGATATGGTAATGCAATTTGACTATTCTACTCAATTAGTGACGATTGAAATGTAACGGGAATCGAGCACAAACAAAGTCGGTATCGTGTCTGCGCTTCAGTCGATCGCTCAGGGAACACTTATTAAACTCGAGAAGTCGAGACGTTGTAGGTTTACAAAGACGCTGGTATCTGGTTTCTAAGTGTTCATTGTAACAAGTCACAATGGGTCCGTTGCCGTGGCGAAGGCCAAACCACCGCTGCATAACGACTGCATTATCACATACGGTGCTGCAATGTGACGCATTTAAACCAATAACAACGTTTTACCCATATTTATACGATGTGAAACCGCGTGCAATTTTGCATAACTTAATAGAAAATTTAACCTCATTCGCTAAATCCGTGTAACCACTTTATGAACCTATTGTTTATGTTTGAAAAGAGAAACTAAATGTTGTATTTTTGTTTTAAGCTCAATTCAAATACTTTTAAACGATTTTATAACAAGTAGTTACAGTACTAATAGTCGATCTGCTTTATTAATTGCGGTAACCAGAGGCAGTTTTCATTCCATTACATATGGTTAACCACAAACGCTGTTTAAATAGAATATTACAAGTTTACAAGTACCTACGTCCTCAACTGTCAGATAGGATATGACAGATGGATGTAAAGCGGCTTAATTGATGTAAAAAGAAAGGTTTATCTTAATTGGCAATAAATTTGCAGGGTTTAAAATAGACAAGTCTACAGTATGACTAATTAGAGCTGTAATTGAATGTTGTTAAAGTGCAACTACATCTTATAGTACTGCAACTGCTTTAGTGGTTAACTGTTTAATACGGTTCTTTGCAGAACCTATTAAGACTTAAGTAGTTATGGCTGTATGCTTTTTTAATTTCATTCAATTAAAGAATTTCAACTTTAAAAGTTGCTGAACAACGATGTTATATGCAAATGATTAGGAAATCGACGTATAGCATATCGCAGCATGTAAAAAAAACGTCAAATTGAACAATTCAATGGAATTCTTCAGTGATGTCATCAGTGCTCTAAAAATAGTCCGTTTCACAACTGGTTCGGCAGCGTGTGCCCACTGTTATCCTGCTAAGAGACAGGATGAAATAAACAAGTCACATTTTGACAAATGCACTTTATATGTACCTATTTCTTATCCACAAAATAACTCTTACGAAATATTTATAATGTGCCAATAGATTAGAAAAAGATAGATAAAGAATAGCCTCATTATTCGCATAAAAATTTTCTTGGCTACAAATAAATTAAAGAAATAATTTTTAGCTGTGTCTCATAAAAGGAGTGATTTGCGATATCCCATACAATAATCATACATGATATGGTTTTGACATTTCCTGTCGAATATCCACCAGCATCGAATTCCTTCTACTAGAAGACCTTTACCATTATAAAATTGTAACAGATTAAAAATATTTAATATCGTCGAAATGGAAAAAAACATCACAGTCATTGCCAGGACAAATTCATCGCGCGTCGCGTTTCCAAGGTGATAATGTAGAAAAGTATTTAATAAACAGTGTTATATAACTGGGGCATCGCGTCGCTGTCGTCGTTATGACGGTATCATAAGTGCTACTATTATCGACAATCAGACGACCTTGCAGCTCGTTGTCGCAAATCGTGGGGAGCCAGATTGTCATCCTCCATTCCGGCATCCGCCTTACGTGCATTTTTATTTTGTAATTCATACTGCGTCACCATTTTACTGCTTTTACACACCAAATTATCATTCTGATTATATTTACTTTAATATTGCAATTGTCTTTGTCCGTTAATTTTTTGTCTAATACTTTAACAGTTGTACTTAGTCGTAATTAATGATCATCTCCCTCATTGTCAGTGTCAGTGTTAATGATCGAATAGTTTTTTGATCAGACGAACAATGTTCTTTGCGGGAGTAAAGTTCAACAGTCTAATAATTTTGCCAATGTTTAGATAACTTTGTCAATCAAATTTTTATGTGTTAAAAATGATATACGAAGCTGTAAAATTACATATTTGCGACATATATTATTTTGTGAACCTGTCTGTTACAGACGTTTTTATCTACTGGTACACTGGAAAATATAGCTTGACATCAATCAAACGGTAACAAATTAATCAATGGTGCGCAAAAAATATTATCTAAGACTTATTAAAGCAACTTACTTTGACCATATTGGCTTAAAATATTAATTTTCTCAAACTCTAACATATATTCTAATGTTGCTTGACCATTAAAAGAGATGTAATGATACAAGATTTATTATCGCTGAATGTAATTAGTCTCGGGCTTGATTTATCATTTAATTTTGCCTTTAAATGAGCCGTCGCCATTTATCTGTATTGAATTGCGGTCGTCGACACATTACAGCAATTCTAACGCGGGCCACAATAATAAACGTAAATTCATTAAAAACTCGTACAATGTAGATTTTTAGTCACGCTTTCAAAACGGAAACGTATTCGTTTGAATACGTACCAATTTTATCCTGTAAATCTCCCGACACCGTCACGCTTCGCGGATTGCTGATTGTTGTTGATGGCGCGGCTGCAAATGATTATAATGCACTATATTTGTCGAATTGAATTGACTCCGGTCAGAAATATAAAATCGCTGTAAACATTTCTGAACTTTCTATATGTATGAGTTGCACTTTAATGCCAGTGGCGCCTCAGCTAATGGATTGGATATTGACATCGCTATTCAGGGCACGTGCAGACCATTGCGTGATGACTAGCGGCTAGTCTACAACACTTACGGTTACTAACCAGCCATTAGTGTCTACAACATCAATAGATAAACCCAACTTTCTTAATAATACAACTTTGTGGAACAGATACGGTAAAAGCATATATTATGATATGAAAATATCAAAGGGATCATAGTTAGTTTTAATTATACCCTTCAGTACAGAACGTCTGAATTGGCTAACATTGAGCGATCATTTAATTGTGTTGTCGAGTGCGTCTAGAGCGCGAGTTAGTCGACAGCGCGAGGCAAACCCGCATCCTATTGTTTTAAGAGCTTTAGAATGATACGAGTATGACTGTTATGAATGACTCAGTCGCGGTTACCCTAAGCTACGTTTTGTGTGTGAAGAACAGTTAGTCGTGTAAACAATGACAAATACGAGATCGTTCCGATATTTACGTTGTTTTTCCTCTAATCAATCCAATTAAATTGACCCAATTTTTGGGAACAGGACTTTTGTTGTCTTGTCCATTACATTTATGAAAGAAATATGAATGTATTGTTAGGAATATATAACAATGACACCATCATTGCGAAATACTGTTAGTAGAGCATAAAGCACAGCATTCTAGTGGATATGAAATGGCTCTTCGTAGTGTTATTCCCACGCTATCAGCTGGTTCATGCGCCAGTGCGTACGCGCAACCCGCAACACCGCGCACCACGTCACTAACTCGGGGAATATTGGCGCCAGATAACTGCAGCGTAACCTTTATTGTCTATATTTATTTCTACCTACTTTTGTTTTAACATTTGCAATTTCATAAACAAACAAATTGTAATAGAATTAAATTGTACCAGTTCATTCGTTTAGATTGAGTTCGTTAACGTAGAGCATAATTTATAAAAATAAAAATAAAACTTGACAAAATAGTCTGTTACGATATTTATGGTTGATGTGAAAGCGACTAAAATCATGAACGAACGCGCTATGTTGCTGTAAATGTATCCGATTGTACAACGGCAGACACAAACAATAATAAAGAGAACAATATACGGTATGATTTATTGACAGTTAGCCAGTAGGCGGCGCCGCCCGGGAGAGCAATTTACACTGCCGCAAAAACTCACCGGCAGATTGGCTCAGTGTATTGTCACTTGTCACTAGTTAAAATATCGTTTATAGTTGACTACTCATCCAATGCAGCTAGCGGATCCACGCAACGCGTGACTATCAATATTAAAATTTATTCCATAGGAAAAAATGCAAAACATGATACTACGTTATTTTGATCTCTATTTCTTAAACATGTAACGCAATCTAGTAAATTATATCATCTAAGTATATCTGGATAAATGTCCTATTTGCTCTTACCCTAGTAAGCTAATAAAGCAATTATATGGAAAAGTATGTCAGAGTGAAATCCGAACTCATTTAATCAGCTATTGAGCTGTGTATCTGATAACGAAACCATTACCACCATAATTGCCTAACTGTACCGACGAAGTTTCTAATCAGTTTTCATTGTTCTCGGACGAATTGTGTGAAATTTCGACATACCAATCTTTAAATAATTTACGAGGTTATAGTAGTGGTATAGTATATTGTTTTTGAAGACAGCACACTCGTATCATCAAAATACTTAACACCTTTGTGTTTATACAAGTGTTCGCATCTCTCATGCTAAATCTTAAACAAGTACTGCGACGTTCAATACTAGTATTAAAGTATATGATAATTGGCCATGACTTGACATATGTAGATAATAAAGAACTCTATCTTGTTCAATTCTTCCCAATGAAAACCATTCACTGTTTAAAAAACGATTCCTTTGACCAATCTACTTTATTTATACAACCATTTCAACAAGAACATAAAATGAAAAGGCCACTTCATTGTTATATATTTATGAAAATAATTACGAACCACAGACATTAAATGTTTACAGTACGCGTAGAATTTAATTAGTTTAATACCCAAGCCACCTTCAATTCCTGTAGAGCTGACGTTAATGGAATAAAGGAGTAAAAGCTTAGTGCTGTTTCTCTTTGCAAAAGGAACAAAGATAAGTTACTTTCTAGGTATTCAGTCGACGGTGAGGCTAAGGACCGACTTGTAAGGCTTTCAATTATCTATAACTTACTAAGATTAAATGAAACGAAAGCAATTTCTAGTATTGATATATTAAATTGCAGATTTAGGATTATTGTAATGGAAGCAGTGTGGTGCACCTAAGCCTGTTCTGTATTAAGCGGGCGTCACTAATCCTGTGCGTTATTGATTGCTTCAACACAAATAATGCGATTACTGTGCAAGCAGACCACTTTAAGGGAAGGGTCTTTTTCATATGCATATGTATATGAGGGGATTAAACTTGAATGCATGAAGGATATAACTAAAGCAAAAGACATAAAATATAAAACAAACTTGAAACTGCAACGAGTGAAGAAATTTTTTTATTATTTGTAATGTTTATTCAATACATTATTTATTTTACCTACTTAAAAGATCTTTAAATCTCAGAGATTTTACAAATAACGAATTGTTCTATATGAATAGTTATCTATTTATACTCCGTTTATGATAAATGGTAAACAATATAACAATTCCGACGGAGCCGGAGTATCGCAGTGTCAAGCGACTCGCGATACATAAATCACAGCCATCTGTCACTATTACACCGCTGGCTCTTTGAGAGCTTTCGTAGTAACTACTTCACTCAAAGGAGGCTATTAGGATAAGACGACATTCTTCAATCATGAAAGATCGTATAATCAATTTTTAGTTGCATAAACATTTTTGTAGTATTTATATTTACGAATGTTTTTGTGTATAAATGTCAGAATTTACATTATTGCAAAAAAGATCAGTGTCGACAAGTTGGCAATGACATTGAAATGTACAAATGTAAGTTGTTACGGAGTTATGTAATTATATTTAAATAATCGTAAATTCAAATGGCCTCCGGCTGGCCACGTACAGCAATAATGTTTACTACAGGAATTATGTTATTGAGCTGAATAGAAATAGTAAACACAATGATGTCATCTTGTAACATAATATGAGCAATATGAAACGAAGCATGAAGTAAACTCTTGACTGATTTCCAAAAATGATATGCTCAATTCTAAATATGTCACCATTATTTACGAACAGATTTCAAGGGTTCTTATATCTTTGTGCAAGTTAGGTATTATTTATACTTCAAGGATTTGTTTTAATTTAAGATCTGATAGGAGTGAGTTGAACTGGAAAAGGGAAACCGGGACTTTAAATTTCTCATTGTTGAATACAATCTTTGTATGAAGTACATTTTTAACGAGGACTGATGAGTCGAACAGTTCGAAACAAATTGGACATATTTT
>DVWM01000470.1:0-10416 GCA_018235105.1 Junonia coenia | reverse complement strand
CATATAGATATAAATAGGGGTGAAGCTTAAATTTGTGATTTGTGAGTTGGCTACGTTCTGCTGCATTCGGTTTCATACAAAATTATTACCACTTGGTGACCCAGTACCAGCCTTATGAGGGGGCCAGGTGGGGCGACGGCCCAGGGTGTTGACTTTTATTTTAGGTCAATTCATGGTTCTAAGATAGGTTACAGAAGGTTAAGAAGGGCACCACAAAATATTTTTTGCCCAGGCTGACAGTGACTTCCTATAATGAGTTGTATGCCAATTAGACTTTTAGATGAAACTGAATACAGAGGAAATTACGCAAACAAAATTATGCTAGTCACTATTCCCCAGACTCGTAGCCAAACCCTAACGGGAGTCTCTTTTCCAAAAACCCTTTGGGAAAAGGGACTCCTGTTAGGGTTTGGCTCCCAGTGTCACTTATAATTTGTGAGTAAATAACCTGTCCTTTTAAAATAAAATTACCATTCAATATTATTTAATTTGCAGATACAGAAATGGAGGAGATACCAATTAAAAAGATCAAATTAGAAGACGAGAAGCCATCTATAGTAAAAACATTACCTACCAAGGCTCTTACCGAGTCGGAACTATATATAAAATTGCACCTAGGAGTGTTGCATAGCTTGCGTGCTGGGCGACGCACTCATGGACCTCCAACAGCGGTGAATGCACAACATTTAGCAGCTTTAACGCCACTTGTGCAGGCGTATGCACACCAGCTATTGAAACGAGGTGTTAAATTGCATACTGATGCAAAGTTGCAGGTAAATATTCATGTTTTAAAATTTCAAAATTTTTAAACTAATTTAATCAGCCAAATTTTTTATAAGGTTAGCAATTCTAGCAAAATATTTATTTTGTCCCATTATTGAACAAAGTTGCATGTTATAAATGATCTTTTAAATATATACATATGTATCAATAAGAGTACCACTAAGTTTTATGTTGTATGTGTAAGTGAGCATAAAAAATAATCCCAATTTGCTATTATTATCTAACATAAATTATTTGCTAACAAAGTAATTAATATAATCGAAAACAATGCAATGCAATGTGAACTTGCAAAAACATATTTATGAAGTCTTAGCTTTTCAAATCTTACAGATAATGTGAAATCGCAATTTTAAACATTATTTCCAGGATTGTTTAGACAGAATCGGCCAAGCGGTACAAGTAGCGCTCGCAAATGGTTGCGTGTACGGCAACATCAGCAACCTCCTCGCAGCTTTAGACACTTTACCCGAGAACAGGTTGCTACGGATCATTATCAAGAACCAGCAGAATATATGACAAGTGCTTTGAGTGCCTGATGACAATTGAAACAAATATTGAAACATGGTGAATCAAGGGTCATTTTTATGAGCTACAACCTATGGTTAATAATTAAATTTTGACTGAAGAAAGACATTGCTAGAGTTTCATAGTAGTGTTGTCTGTTAGATACAAAGCACCAATAAATAGTTTATCTAATCACTATGAATTCAATGAATTATTCATTTTATCTTAGGGTTGCCAGATTTTTGGGAAATCCCGGATTGTTCCGGAATTTCTTGTTCCGTCGTAATTAAACCTTGTTGTCCCGGAATCAGAAAATCCGGATGAATGACTTTTTTTAAGCTAAAATGACACTTCTATGAAAGGGTAAAGCAGAGTTGTCGACATTTTTTTTTACAAAACAAGTACTTCTACGTTAGGGTCACGAGGAGTTGTTAATCTTTTTTTTTACCTAAACAGGCACTTCTACGATAGGTTATTTATTTAGATAGGGATTTGACTTATCAAATCTAGGACAATTCTGGGTAAACACTTATGCCTCTCATATCTGGCAACCCCATTCTACATACATTAGATATAACTAACTACTGTTTGTGTGCAGTTGCTTCCTTTTAACAGTCTGAACAATAAATGATTCAAAAGTTTATTTATTTTTCCAAAAAATATTTTTTAAGATGAAAAATTGTGTTAATTTAATTTCTTCATGTTCATCTTTTCTTACTGAATAAGGTTTTGTATATTATGTAAATAGCTATTCAGATTACGAGTATTATAATTGTACCTATGATATTATGCATAAAAAATATTAGTAATATAATTACTTAAACATAGGGATAAAAATGTCATACTAGTGTATAAATGAGAAACTGCAACAACTAATTAAATCAAAGATGTTATCAACAATATCAACAGATATCTGTGAATATTTAATGTAGACATTACCATGTAAAAGAAATAAATTAAAACAAAATTTTCTTGTAAAACATGTTGTTTATTGAAGTTATATCAGCCTTAGTAATGTTTAAGGGTAATACAAGAGGCGAGTGCAGTGAAATAAAGTTTGCTACATGAGTAACTGTTTTATTTAAAACGGCTTAAACCTACGGTTCTGTTTGATTTGTGCAATCTTTTTCTTATCCTCTTCAAATCTCTGTCTCAAAGTAACAATTCTTTTCATCTTGGACTCCCTGATTTGGAAAGTGTAGAAGTTCTTCAATTCCTTTCTCTTTTTATTCTTCTCTTCCTTGGCCAGTATTTTATTTTCAACTTTCTCAGTCCGAGCGAAGCTGTTAACTTTACCTTTCTTGGTAACTGTCACCCATCCTTCATCGTCCTCCTGTTCAAGTTCTTTTTGTTGCTTTTCTTCTAACTTGGTCCTGTTATCGTGATCTTTCATGAATGATTCTATTCTTTCCTTTATTTCCTTTGGTTGTTCTATTGATTTATTGTATTCATGAATCCATTTCTTCATACCGGTTTTGATTTCATATCCATTCCAATTCATAGGCCTTAACCGCGTTAATTTAAGGGCTTGGTCTAGTTCTGATACTTTTTTGAACACTAAATAGCACACTCTGAATGATGGTTTTATGGGTTCTTTTATAAATTTGTTTATATTAGTTTCAGTCGTTTTTGTGTTGGGTTTCGTTGAGAATATGACGGATTGCACTGTTCCAGCGGCACTGAAAGCATTCTTAAGGCCTTGCTCATCAGCGTATGGAGGCACGTTCACTATGAATAATGTTCGTCCAGACGGCTTTTCAATTGTATGTTCTCTCACTGAATGTTCTTTTATGTAAATTACGTGTGAAACGGAGTTTTCGTTCAATTTCAATTTTAGTTCTGGAATAAAAATAATAAATTGTAACAATAGTTATCTTCTTTTATATATTATCTAAAAGGTAAAAGAATAATTACCTTTAAATTCATGTGTCCTTTTAGTGGACTTCATTTTTATCAAAATTTTATATCATTAATGCAATTGAAGAATTAAAGTCTACTTAATAAGGTAAATATAGGAAAATTTTATAACAATTTGTAGAAAACACACTATACATAGGTTATGTTGACATTCTACAGGTGACAATTAGACATGGGTAGGTAATGCGTGTAATAGTACAAAAGCAGTGTTGCCACCTTTATCAATTCTAAATATGCTAGAGTGACGCTGAAAAAATGCTAAAAATATGCTAATTTTTGTTGATGTGCTAAAATAAATAGATATCTATCTGTCTACTAAAAAAAATCTAAAATAAAACTCAGCTTGTCATCGATGTAATATACTTTAATAACCTGAGATTAACATTATTGAACACTGCAAAACATTGGATGGTACATTGAAAAAAAAAATAAAAAAAATTAACGAATACTTTAAAAAACAAAAAGATATTTTCTCCTTCTTTTCCTCACTTTAATCAATTTAACATCAGCTAAAAATCCTCAAATATAATGTCTATATTTTCCTCTTCTTCAGCACCCACTGCCGACGTCGAAGGCGCTGTATTATAGGTGTTTCTAGTGCCTATTAAGCGCAGCACGTCGTCGGGAACTATGTATGAATAACAGCATTTACCGGCCCGCTTTAGACCGAACCTTACGTATAAAATAGCATTGAGTGTTTTCACCGCCAAGCGATTGCGCAGCTTTGTCTTAACCAGATTCATCTGGCTAAATACTCTCTCAATATCCGCATTAGAATATGGTAATGACAAAAGAGATATTGCGAATTGGCACAATTCTGCAAAAGGGTTGTTATCAGCTGCATCTTTATACTCCATGACTTCATTCCAAAATTCAATTGTAGATGTAGATTCCCACGAAACATGAACTATGTTTCTCCATTGAGAAACAAGTTTTTCAATTGTTTGTGGGTTTAGATTAAACTCTTGGGCTATTTCGACTATAGGTGGCTTGATAACTTTTAAAGTATCTTGAACTGAAAACATGGATATTGTTTGGAGTATATTCAGATTTACGGGTAATCTTGATCGCAGTTCTGTTACAAGTTTCAATGTAAAACTAATACATCTTTGGCGTAACTGGTTTGCTGTATTAGGCTGTAGATTATATTCAACTAATTTGGTCTCAAATGCATATCCCATGTACGGTCTAGGGTCTAAATAGTCCTCAATATTTTGAGTAAGTATGTTTATCCGCGCCGTTGGATTCAATATACGCCGACTTGTTGATTCTATCAAACCAATCAGATCGTTGTAAAGTTTTGTAGGATCAACGTTATTGCTTTCGAACAATTTGTTCACTGTCTGAACTTCTTCCAATATAGGTTGCAAGTATAATAAGTATAAATGATTTTGCGGATCATTATACATGCTATATAATAGTTCAGCCGTATAACAGTTTTCATTTCGCCTAGCAAATTCAAATAGTACTTTTAATTCAAGCCATTGCTCTAGGATGAGATTTACGGCTGGTTCAATTGAGATCCAACGAGTATTACATATTTGTGGAAGTTTTAATGGATCAGACCCACCGTTGATTGTTTGATACATGTTTTTATAAAAGAGTCGGCGATTTGACGAATGGCTGAACCAGTTGTAAGTTTCTCTTAAAAGAAACTCTATATTACGAGGCAGAGTTTCTTCGGATGCGTGAGACATAGCCAGCTGTAATGAATGATATATGCAGCGAACTAAAACCAAGTTCTCGTTACCAGTTGCGTTTTTCAACAATGCATGAACTCCGTTGTTTGTCCCTGTCATCACCGTAGCATTGTCTGTTCCGATGCCTATCAATTTCTTCAAATCAATTTGTAAAGAGGAGAGTAACCCCTTAACGCCATTTACTATACTATTTTCAGTACTATCTTCAATTTCAACCAACCCCAAAAAGGTAGATATAATCTGCTTTGTGGATCGACTAAAATATCTGATAGAAACTCCCAGCGTTTTGACAACCGCAATATCAGTAGATTCGTCCAGTAATAGGCTGTATTCTTGATCTCTCAAATCTTTGACAATTTCATTAATAAAATGCGGTGCTAAAACATTTTTTATTATGTTTGTGCATTTTGTCCGATGTATTTTTAAATTACTGCAGCTTTTGCTGTCATCAAAGCGATGTTTGCACAATTCTGATAAATGGTCTATGGCCATAATTGCAGAATGTTCGCATACAAACAGCGCAAGAGAAGATTCTACTTTTTGAGTGCTGAGATCTTTTCGGACTGTGGGAAAATTAATTAGTCTTTGACTGTTTATCGGGTCAATCGCTTTTTTATGTTTTACAGATGAAACGTATTGCTTCAAGCAAAATCTCGACCGCTACTTCTTTCGCTTCTTTGCTTTTTAAAGGTCGCAAAAAACAAAATTTGTTCAAATGGTCTTGGTATTGCAAAAGCCATTTGTAATCATTATCAGTCGAGGATTGAAAGTCTACAAGGTCGACTTGCCCTCTCCTATTAAATTCGACAAAACTAGTAGATATTGCTCACTGATTGTTCGTTTATTTCTACCACTACAGACTCCATTTCACTCATTATAAGGGCCATTATCCACTAACTGGAAACTCGTCCATAGAAGCATGTCTATAGCATTTTTTTGTATAAAATAAAAAATTGTTCATAAACTATGAGACGTAACAATAATTTAAATATGTATCTTGAAAGACCCAATTTAATATCCTCTTATTTTGTGAGTTATGGACGATTTTCTGTAAATTCGTGACAGGGGACTGAGCTCTCTTCCATGGGACTGTTTTTATGAAAGAAAACACATATTTTATTGGAAAATTATAAGCGAAATCTTTAATTCTTTTAATTATCACAATTCTTATACTCTCAGATCGCATTACATACGATTTCAACTAAAAACAATTCTAAATCTTACACATAACACAGCTAACCTTAGTTAACTTATAGAAATCTACGAACTGAACTAACAATATCCCTTTTTGGGTAATCAGTCTTTAAAATCACAAGATAATTTAACAAACTTAATGGAAACTACATATATAATCATAATCAACATAATTAAACTTATTTTTCAAATACAGGTATAGAAATGGAGTGGGTTAAACTACATATGGGTTCATTTTCGCTTTCAGACTCCGTGTAAATGTCATCGACAGTCAATTTGGTTTTAATCTTGTAATGAATGACACCTAAATTAAAATGTTGGCATTTGTCACTGCAGTTACAACTTAGACTTTTCATTTCGAGATCGGTAGTTCCCTGTGACAATCCCAGGGGGCTCTTTGATACTCTGCCCTTCACTTGATGCACCTTCAGCGTGCCACTGAAGCTCTTAAGATTTGTCTCATCATTCTTAATATCGGCGGACATTTTTTTAATTACTTCGTCCTCAATTGTAAATATACAGATCCTGGGACATCTTTTGCGAATGGCTTCTACAAAAGACTCCAAACTGTCAATATCTCCACCTGCGGCAACTACAGCATCGGCAGTTCGTTTGCATGTAGCACCAATCCCATCAGGGGCGCCCTTTCCATGGCCACTCTCCGAGAAATTCCACGTAAATTTTTCTATGTTTGGGACAGCTAGATGAAGCTTTGTCGCTAAAATGTTAAATATTGTCTTATTTCTGTACTGTGTTACATGCCCGTCACTGACAAAATGAATGCAGGTAATTTGAGGCAGCAAAAATTCAAAGATTGGCTGTAAGTGAGCCCATATAGAAACTGGAGAATGTGTAGTGTTCTCGGAAACTGTGCAATAGGACTGAATGTTGTCTTTAGTGTAAACTACAACAGTATGCATACTGAGCTGAAGTCTAGATCCTCCAAAATGGTACGCTTGTATTTCTCGGTTGTATTTAGTGCAATAATTTTCAGAAAAGTCCATGTGTATTATTGCTTCTTGTTCATAGAGATTGGTCTTTAAATCTTTAATGGCTTTATATTGATGGACTATGTTTCTCTCGTGTTCAAAGTAACCCTCTAATTCGTTGTGCAACTCTTCTATTAGCTCACGGGGACGTACCACAAAACTTGTTTTAAGATATTTAGTAACAGAGCGGCGTTGGTTTGACTTTGGGTCCTTGTAAGCTTGTTTGGTCGCCATCCATTTTTTATATTCTATGATTTGGCTGTCATCGAATTCCTTGTAATGGGGGTTCTTATCGACGCAGCGTTGGCAATTTCGCGACAGACACTGCTCGTTGTAGCGATTGCAACATGTGTCTTCAAGTAGCTTATTGTGTCCACTGTAAGGCAGGATTTTGCGATTGTGTAATGCAGATAGTTTCAAATCAATATTAGCATGCTTTATGCAGAGGCATGTATCACGGTCGTTCACTTTTGGTATACTAACCCAAAAAGGGCGTAATCGACAGAATGTCTGATAACTGATATTAAAGTTATCTTCCTTAAACTTCTTGTGCAAGTTCAGCATTGTATCCAAAAGGTACCGTTTTTGTTTCTTCACGCCCTTTCGAGTTACACATTCGCGTTTTCCTGCACCAAGTCTACTAACTTCATCTTGCTGGTAGAACTTTCGCACTGTCTTGATACGTGGCAATGTCAGTCCATCACGTCGAGTCCGTTTGCTGGGCATCAAACTATCTCTTTGTGCCGATTTACGGGATCCTTTGTACGATATCGCGCTGTCTTCACTTCTCCATAGTTTGTACTTGTCCACAAGTTTACCAGAGACGACTTTTTCGAAAATTTGCTTTTCTTCATTGGTTCTCAATTTTCTATAGTTTTCTTTTAATTGGTTATTAAGAACTTCCCCAAAGAGCGCTTTTTTGACAACATCTTTGCGTGTATCTGGTGTTTCACATAGTTTGTGTAATTTAGTGTTAGGTGTGTCAATTGAATTTGTTGAATTTCGTTTAGTCAATCTCTGGAACTTCTTTTTATACTTCTCCATTTTCTTTTTGTAATAATCAACTTGCTTGTTCTTTTGTCTCATAATCCGGTCCCGTCTATTTTTAGCTAATCTCTTTCTGGCAACTACTCGTTTACTTCCTGCAGATCGTGGCCGCTCTATAATTGGAGAATCTGATGAAATTTGGTCTGAATCCGGTGTGTTTTCCCGAAGATACGTATTTGTAACTTCCTTTAAAGCTTTCTTCTTAGCGCGATAAGTGGCACCATGGGCTCTCCATTTTTTAACAGCCGTTCTGTGCTCACGATCAGTCATATCTTTGACTAATTTTCTGGAGCCT
Organism: Junonia coenia; assembly: GCA_018235105.1. NCBI lineage: Eukaryota > Metazoa > Arthropoda > Insecta > Lepidoptera > Nymphalidae > Junonia > Junonia coenia. Next base: position 1,987 of record DVWM01000470.1, on the reverse strand, counting down.
CTTTCTTTTTTTATCTTGTACTTCTGACGCTCTTTTTCTCTCATTTCTTCTCTTTTCTGTGGATCATTTTTTATTCTTTCACGTCTCAATCTTTCAGCCAACCGTTTCTGTTCCAAAATTTCTTCCCTAGTCTTTGGTTTCTTCTTAGGTGCCATTTCGGAGCATTACCTAAAAGCAATAGCGTAATTTATAATTATAATAATATACCGGGTGTTGCCTGTAACATGAGCAATAAATTAAAACATAGATTCTACTCCTCAAATTGAACAACATTTGTTAAAGAACTTTTAAAAATAACTCGTATTAAACGATTACTAGTAAAATAACATTTACTTAAAGAAGCAATGTATGGCTAAATTTTTAATGTAAAGGCGTGACAGATATGTCAATGCTAAGACAATGTCAATGTTGGATGGCGTACATTGAAAATACCTACTATTTAATTTGTTTGAAAATATGAACATCTGAGAATAGGGGTTTTTAAAAAAGTTGCTGAACAAATGTTGTTCAGTTTGAAGCGTAGTATCTATGTTTCAATTTATTGCTCATGTTACAGGAAACATCCTGTATTAGCAACAGTTTTAATCTGAAACTGCATATAAAAAGTCAGCTTCAAACAGAGTCAGTCCCGTGTTGCATAACGCAGTTCCCTGTAGCATTTCAAGCCAGGGGACTGTGACCACGGGACTGCGTATTTCACACTAAATAGTTTCTAACCTTAATATCTGATGAAATTTCTTAAGTGTAACAATGGGAATTAGTAAAGCACTTCTTGTGTTATTATTCATAAAATTATTATAATTTAACTGCTATATATTGTCGAAAATCAACCTACCAGTGGACTGCGCGGGCAACCAGAGCGTGCACGTGGTTCTCCTTCACAAGCGAGCTTACCACTGAGCAAGATGGCGCCGATCCGCTTCTCGCTGCACTGTGGCGAACTTCACACTGCTTGCGTTTCGTTTCGCGTCTTAAACAAGGCCGCCAATGTTAAGTCAAATTTTGGCGCAATTTTTTAAATTAGCCACGGGACTGATCACGTACTTCTGGGGACAACTTTCAAGTTCGATTTTTATAGTAAAATAAAAAGTTAAAAATATGTATTTTAATGATCTTTATGCCTACAGCATTACAGTTTTGTTTGCTTGAATTAAAGTTGCACATTTGAAATGCTAAAAATAATTACGCGCAGTTAGGTCTATAATTTTGGAATCGGGGACATAGCACGGGACTGATTTTGGGACTCCTACAAAGAGTTTGTTGTAATATAACATTTATAATGTTATTGCTTTGATGCTGGCCCACCAAAAATTCGTTATATACTATCGTTTTTCATAAATATTATACATAGTTTGTTGGTAGTAACGAAAAAAAATGTTGGGGACAACGATTTTCCAGTTAGTGAAGAATGGCCCATAAATGAAATGACGCGTTATAGTGAGAATTATTACCAAACAAAATAACAATTTCTAATTTTACTACTGTAAATAAAGAAAACAAGTACGGACTAGATAGATTTGTTTACGTTTAAACCGGTAATGGCGGCGGCTGGGTAGTATGGAGCGGTATAAAAGCACGTGACACACCTCGCCGTTGTCGAACGATTTAACGGCAAGACGCCGTAAATTAAGCAACTTACTGAAATACATACGTTAAATAGTACATTTCAACTGCCGTTTATTATTTTCCGTGAGTTGATCAACTACCTAGAAAATTGATTAACTTACGATTCTTGTTATTTTCCGGTGACAAATATATTGTGAAAATCATCTCCATTTTTCTTTAATCTTCTTGACTCATCTGTATCATCAGGACATCAGGAGTTGTTCTTTTGAATTTCTTTTTATCTGTGCGAATAATACTCATCTCATTCTGCCTTTTTATTAGTAACTTGGTTCTACAGTACTGTCTTAAGTGTCCTTTTAATCCACATTTCAAATAATTTTTCTCCCTCGCCGGGCATCTGCTATCTCGAGAATTGTGATTT